>JAXQQM020092905.1:0-10662 GCA_034641835.2 Pinus albicaulis | reverse complement strand
TTCAAAGGGTTAAGATACGTAGACACATATATACATATTTGTGACATAATCTTTAATGTCTTGAGTACTGATTTTGTAATACGCCCAAGAATTGCCGTTAACAACATCTGCTTCCGTTGGACGCATTTATTGAGCACATTCAACACATCCGCCAACAAGTTCATGACATATTAGACAGAGCCAATTCTAAGTACAAGCAATGACATGACCAACATTGGGTGCCACACCAATTCCAGGTGGGCGACAAAGTGTGGTTGCATTTGCAGAAGGAGCGCCTCACCGGACCCCACCGCAAGCTTCGCCTTCTCTGATATGGGCCATACACCATCTCCAAGGTTGTATGGAACAATCCCTTCACACTCAGTATTCCACCATTCCTTGGTTTGCACCCAGTCTTCAATGTGGATCACCTTCGCCCTTACTTCCCACCTCTACTGGACACCTCGGACATTGCAGAACAACTCACACCAACAGAGTTAAACCCAGACTGCATGGAACAGGCCACCACAGATTGTATCATGGACATGCAAATTAAGAACACTCGCCAACAGAGGATCCAACTGTATCGGGTTGTCAAAGCTGGCCAACTCCTGTACCAAGGAAAGTGGTTCACCAGGGACCAAGTTCAGCAGAAATTTCCTCATCTCATGGAGGAACTTAACGCAATGGGGACCATTGCTTCCTAAGGGGGGAGGAATGATCCAGGTGGATATTGGTGGTCACCCGCCCATTCCACTTGGGGCTCCACCATTGTCTATTTCAGTTTTTCAGTTTTGGCACAGTTTACTATTTTTAGCAGTTTTTCGGGTCCTAAACTTCTGGAGCCGTTTTGAGGCCCTAAACGACGTTTTTTGGGAAAACGGAGAGCAACATGGGTCCATGGACTAGCTGCTGCTCATTCCAAATTTGTAGTCCCTGACAGATCTTCTACTGAGGTGTGTACGCCACAACGGGAGATCGTATGCCAAAGTTACACCCCTCGGAAGTTGAAACACCAATTTACCCAAACGGGGCCCATAGTTTTGGCGCTTCATCTCCTAGGGTTAGGGTTTTGGCTGTTTAGGATTTCCCATTGTTTCTAAATAATAAATAGGTCCTCGAGCCTCATTGTAACTCATTTTAGAGGTCTGTAGCCGCCACATCTCTTCTCAGAGATAGCTACCAGTGCTCTAGCTAGTTTTATTTCCATTCTCTCTGTAATAGTATTCTCAGTTCTTTTGATATTAATGAAATGAAGTGTTATTTCCGGGCGCACTGTATTTATGGTTATATGTTCATTCCGTTGCATTCCCCGCATAACCGATCAATAGTCCTGCCAGATTATTATGACACAAAATCAAAACCATATCGACTCATACCTAAATGTCATAACCCTAATCATCCACATAATCCAATCCAAATTATCATGGTACATAAAACATCAAGATCCTAAGTACAATGACCGTAACCACCATGCATACGACCACAATGCATATAAAAACAAGTTACTATCCTTCATGACTAACCGACATAGGTACATATGATCACACTGATTAAATAACATCTATCATACATGTATCTACAACAACCATATAATGACAAACAATTACACAACCCTAATACTTATAATAATCATTAACCAACATACTTGCATGCTAAGCATACAATACCTGTATGACAATCTACTCTTACCCCAAAGTCTAGTGTTTCAACCTCACTCTGATGATTTCCATCTCCTGCTCTATCTCAGCCAACACATCAACATCGTAACATACCAATAGCATCATAATGATATAACCTTCATACCATAAACTCATGCATTACAACCTTAAGCATGACAATGAAGGCATAACAACATGCATTCATCCCATTCGGTCCAAGTGTCGAACCATGCTCTAACACCACCCTGTGGTATCATATATTACCCAAAGAGAGTGAAACCATACTATGATGCCACCTATAACGAACCTCTCCCCTCACATCTACCCACTTTCACCAGCTTACCCAGGGTAATCATGAGATGAGGGGTTTTTTATGAAAATACTCAACATCCTAGGTGACCTTAAGGAAATGGAGTCAACAAAATAGACGTTATTGACCTCCCTTAGGTTCCTCAGGACCCTCCAGGGGTAACCCAACCCCTCTAGGTGTCCATCCCCTGAGAAAACTTATCTTTTCCCTGAGCTAAAGCCCCGGTTGCTCCTTAGCCAAGTCCTCCATGCGACTGGAAACCCCCAGTTGCTCCCATGGGCCTGCCTCTAAGCGACTATGGAATTTTCTACTCATTGTTGTGCCATTGACTATAGAAACTAAGGCTATTTTTCAGGGTTGGGGCTAAGCCTTTGCCCATAAATACATATAATTTTTAGAACTCATAAACTACATGACTACAACTATCATAAACCAAAATTGAAACCAGGACTAGACCTGATCACCATCTATCTAAGACCCCATGGACGGATGTAGACTTAAGATGAATGTAGAGCATACTTTAATTATTAATTACAATTATTATAATAATTTTATTATTAATTGATGTAATTTGACAGAATCAAAATATTTACATAACATAAGAGGACATTACAACATCTCTTCCATAATGGGGTGAAGAGTGCCTCTGGACACAATAAACTAAAAAACCTATAAAAAATATGTTAATAAAATTTATTTTATAATCATTAATTTAATTTATTTCATATAATTTTTCATATATTTTTCCAATAAAAACACCTTAACAATAAAAAGGTTATAAATAATTATCTTAAATTTCGGTCTAATAATATGATATAATAATTCTTGTGAATCTCGAGATGATAACATGGTATAATAATTTTCTTGCATTTCGAAATGAGAACATGGTATCATAATTTGAAATGAGAACATGGTATCTAATTCGAAATAAGAACAAGGTATCATAATTCTCATGCATCCTGCTATTATGATTCTTTTACATCTCAAAATAAGAACATGGCATCAGAAGCAATCTTTTTATTGTGAATACATGTTGTGATAATGATAGGGATAAGTCTCTCCATAATATTGTATTAATTTTGATATAAAATATTATTTCTTACTTTTTATTTTATTATATTAAAAGTTTAAAAATTATTACACATTGTTCAAGATAAAAATAATATTATAATAATATTATTTTAATATAATAATATTATTATAATATTATTATATTATAAAAATAATATTATAATAATAATGAAGTCTTAAAAATTTATTATTAAATAATATTATAAAGATAATGAAGTTTTAAAATTTTATTATTTTATATTGTTGGTTAAATAGAGGATACATATTTTTATAATATTTTATTGTGAAAAAGTTACGTGATAAAATAAATAAACTTTAGTTTGAAATGTGCCAAATTAAAAAAATATAATTTTGTTGATTTCTTTTGACAAAAACTAAGATATTTTATTTGAAAAAATGTTATTGGACTAGTTTTAATTGGAAATATTGTTTTTATTATTTATTACTTATGGTAATTAAAATTTTATAAATGATTACATCTTTTAAGATAAAAATACACAAATAATAATAAAGTTTTAAATAGTTATATCGTCAATTCAAAGTTTGAGGACAAGTCATAAACCCTCAAACGTTTACTCTATTGGATTCCTCAAGAATTAAAAAAAATTAATAAAAACATTTTACAAAAATATAATTATATTAGCCATACTTTCAAACAAATTTTTTTTGAGATAAATATTCACTATCTAATAAAATTAATCTTCAGAAAACCATAATATTCAAAATGAAAACATACTAATAATAAAATTTAAAATAATTATCACATATTTCAAAAAATAAAAACATATGATAAAAATATATTTATATTAGGAAATACCTTATTCACTGTGGTTGAAAAATGAAAAATATCATTACATTTTATATATATAATAGAAAGTCATTGACTCAAAATATATATTTAATATTAAAAAAATTTATATAAAATTTGGATTAATAAATTTTAATTGTAAAAATAAATAAAATAAATATCTATTTATTAAGAGAAAACCACAAGCTAAGTAAAATGGTATTCATTCAATATACTTTTTATTACTTGTAAAGTGAACTGCACCGTATTTTGAAAAAGGAAAAATAGAACAAAAACTTTAAAATAAAAATTAAACAAAAAGAATTGTTACATGGTGGATTTGCCCTATTTCGCTATCAGGTGACAATTTAGTTTGGACAACCATGTCTAGTTTGAATTTGGTCTTTTTTTTCAAAAATCTAACTGTGAAAGTATTTTAATGACTTTTTTAAGAGTGGAAATCAGCACCATAAAAATGGACGGTACCCAAAATCCAACATTTTGTGATAGCTATAAAGTGGGTTTCAAAAATTTCTACAAAATTTTATCAAAATCCTGCCAAAAAATTCCATATCGATTTATTAAAATAATGATAAAACCAAAGGCTAAATAAAATGGTATTCATTCGATACTTTTTATTACTTCTTGTAAAGTGAACTGCATGGTATTCTAAAAAGAAAAAATACAACAAAAACTTAAAAAAATAAAAAATTAAACAAAAAAGATTGTTCCATGGTGGATTTGCCCTACTTGTCTGGTAACAATTTCACTTGGACAACCATGGACAACCATGTATCGTTTTAATTTGGCCTTTTCTTCAAAAAACTCTCTTGTTTGTGTGAGAGTGTGTTAATAACTTTTTTTTAATTGTGGAAATCAGACCATAAAAAAATGGGAAGGTACCCAAAATCCAAAATTCTGTTATAGCTGTAAAGTGGATTTCCAAAAAACTTTTTACTAAATTTTATCAGAATCTTGTCAAAATTTCCATTATTTTTCAAAAATAACTTACTAAATATAAATATAAAAATATAAATTTTTGGAGTAGATTAATAAATAAAAAAACCCAATATTTTATTTTATTTTCATTTTTTAAAATAGACTAAGATCAAACTTTATTATTTTTCATTATTCTACCAATTGATTTATATTAAATAAAAAAATTTATTGGTAATTTTTTTTCTAAAAAATCGCATTAAAATATATTTGCGAAACTTTCCATTTTTCAATATATTTGCGAAACTTATCCACGTCTCCGTGTAGTAACAAATTTGAATCCTCTTAAAATATGCCAAAAATTTCCGGAATAGAAGATTCTGTAAATTGCAATCAAAATGGAAGTATAAATTCTGTCAAAATTCCAATCAAATTTGCATTCTGTATACAGTATTTTAACCTTTTAACACTGTAAATCCATTTGAATACGATCTGCATTGGACCCTCCACTGTGGAAATCCTCGGGACGGTACAGACTAAACAAATTTCATGTGAAAATCCTTCTGAAATTCAGTCAGAAAACAATGTGGTTGCCAAGCCGCTTTCGCCTTCTCATGAAGAAACCAAACCTGGGAAAGCTGAGAATGAAGCTCCTAGTCCTACTGTTCACCCTGATGAACAGCCCTCAAAATCTGAAGCTCAGACCACTGGAGAGCAAGTTAACAGTTGGCCTAATACGACTAGTTCATTTAAACTACGACGTAAGCCTTTTATATCAATTGAATCCCCAGAATGGATTCCCAAAGGATGGATCACTGAACTCAGAATTAGAAAGGAAGGCTACAGTGCAGGCAACGCAGATAAGGTACTTATACCCACTTGTTTTCTTCCATGGATTGGAAGCCTCTGTTTTTGTTTTCTTTAAACTGTAGAAGGCCAACCATCCTGCCTTTATTTATTTTTCATTTTTAATGGCTGTTTTGCTAAGCTGTTTGAAGTTTTAGAGATAGGAGACAGGGGTCTATTATGTGCAGTAAACATATTTTTAGCTATGTTTAAACAAATCAAAGAATGGAGGTTGTTGCAGTCAGAACAAAAAACGCTGAAAATCACAGTGTGGTATCTACAGAATGTGCCTCCTACTTACAAGCTATACCTATATTTTATTCAGAATATTTATTTTTTCAACTTCTTTGTAGGTTGCTGGTAAATCTAAGGCGCGCAAGTACACAAAATTACTTGAGATTTTCATTCAATTAGCATATGTCTTCAATATGGCCGTAAAATTCAACCACTGTTCAGCTGGCGAAATAGATTGTTTTCTAGCACTTTGAAGTGCAAAAGAGTAATGCTGATAATTTCTTTTGTTTAGATTTGGAATTGGGTTTCAGCTATCTTTGTGAAAGAGTTTGCTTTTTACATAATAGTTATTAAATTTTGTCAAATTGCTAAAATAAAATTAGAAATTAAATTTAGGCTTTAGCTATTTTGTGAAAACAATTGCACAATCATTATTAAATTTGGCTAAATTGGTAAAAAAATTCAAAAACATTGTCAATTTGTTAGATTCAATGAAATTGGTAAAAAAGATTTCAAAAAATTTGTCAATTTGGTAGATTTAGCAGAATTATCCGTGAATTTTGACTAAGGTTTTTTGAGGCTTGCTTAGCCCTGGGGTTAGTTTAACTAGTCAAGTCCTTATGATTAATCAAGTCCTTATGATTAATAAATTACTTTTGAGATGAGAGTTCACAAGTTCAATTCTTTTGACACTTTAGTGATCAAGCGTTGTAGGCTCAATTGACCACTAAGTTGTAGGCTCAATTGACACTTTAGTGGTCAAGCGTTATGGTTGAGCCTACAAAAAGTGAACCTTTCTGGTAGATCTGCTTGGTACAATTATTCAGTAGATGTAGTAATCACCCTGACGCTTAGGCAGTGGGTTGGAATGTTGGGTGGATTTGGCTTCTGTTTGTTCTCACAAAATCATTTTGTGTTGTGTTACATTAACAAATAGCTATTAGGCAGGCTGTCTTTTATACTTTTCAGATTCGATAAAGGCTGTTTTTTTATACTTTTCAGATTCGATAAAGGCTGTTTTTTATACTTTTCAGATTCGATAAAGGCTTGCCTATACTCGCTTTTCCAGCTTATGCTCCTGGATTGAAAGTCAATGCCCAACTCTTGGATCTGCTGCCCCTCTGTCCCTTCTCCTGGTTATGCTCCCTAGTTTGAAAACCAATGCCCAACTCTTGAATCTGTTTACCCTTATTCTGTACTTAGAGAAGGTTTTTTAACTTGGTGAGTAATGAATGATTAATAGTTAAAATAGAAGGGACGAATTTGAGATGCCAGCGTTACTGATTTGCCCTTATTCTGTACTTAGAGAGAAGGATTTTAACCTGGTCAGTAATGAATGAATAATAGTTAAAAAATAGAAGGGGCGAATTTGAGAGGCCAGCGTTACTGATTTGCCTGCCAATCAAATAGCTAGATTCGAAATAGTTCATAACACAGATCAAGGGAGAATTTTAGCTGGGTTATGGTAAAGGCCCTCATTTCCTTTCTCTGTTCTGGTAAGCAAAAGAGTGATGTCCTTATCAAATCTATGGAATCTTATTCTTTGCTGTTTCATTTTCCTTACTCAGTTTTGGTTCTTCCTCACCCTCATTTTTAGGGAGCAATCATTCCTGGAAAGAATTTTTCTGATATAAATGGAGATTTCTGGTAAGTTCCAGAAAATTGATGGATAGTATTTATCATGTTTGATAGCTCCTAGATTAAACCATTATCAAATTTGTCAAAAAAAAAATACGATCAAGATAGCAAATCAAAGTTAAGTTGAAAAGAATTTATATTTTCAAGATTTTTGGATAGGGGAGGGAAAAGGATTTTGAATCTAATTGTTGCATCAGTTCTGTGTAACACTATGACTTTGTGTCAAGACTGCTACTCGTGCAATTTTTAAGGGTTAAAAATGATATTTTATACTTTGAAGGGTTTGGCTAGTATGTTATTTTGTAACCAATTTTTAAGGGTTTGGTGACTCTCTTATTTTGTACCAACCACCAAGGTTCAAGTCCTGTATAAATAGGGCTAGCCTCTTGTAATTGGGGTCAATTACAAGTCATCGGCCTATTTGGCCTGAACATTATGCGTTATGCAGAGCTCTGCCCAGAATCATAATCGGCATGTTTGAACCATGATTGTGGGCGCCATTCAGAATTCCACCCATGTTTAAACCATGAATTTTAAGGGAAAGTATTTGCCAGCACTTGCTTCGAATTATTATTTTATTGTTTTAACTATTTATTTGCAGTTTTACTATGAACCAGTTAAAGGACGCCAATTCAGGTCCAAGAACGAAGTGCTCAGTTTTGTGGAGACCGGAAAGCGGCGAAAACGAATACCTAAAATGAAATCTGAAGGAAAAGATGGAGATAAAACTAAATATTTGTCTGGAACACCATCTGAATTTGATTCCAGTGCTTCAAATATTGATGGAACTTCTCTGGAAGCGGGAAAGCGTCATAAAGGAAGGCCTAAAATGAACCCTGAAAGAGAAATCGGAGATGAAACTAAAAATTTGTCTGGAACAAAATCTGTATTTTATTCCAGTGCTTCAAATGTTGGTGGAACCTCTCTGGACGCGAGAAAGCGTTATAAAGGATGGCCTAAAATGAACGCTGGAAGAGAAGTCGGAGGTGAAACTAAAGATTTGTCTGGAAAAGCATCAGGATTTTATGCCAGTGCTTCAAATATTGGAGGAATTTTTCTGGAGACCAAAAAACTGATTGAGCGAAGGCCTAAACTGAGCTCTGATGGACAATTTCGAAATGAAACAAAAGGTTTGTCCAAGACAACATCTGATTTATATCCAGGTGCAGTATATAATGGTGGTATTTCACCATATTGTGCTACTTGTCCCTCTTTGGTATCGTCCCCTTCCCATAGTATGCTATTCCCCATATCTGGTAGTTCTGACTTGCTTGTTCACAATAACCATACTACTTTGCCTTCCAACCCTTTCCCCATTGCTCCAATTTTTCCTCAGTTTATACCGACCGCTACACCTATGTCAAGCTTTCCTAACTCAGTTCCATCACAATGTGCAACTGATCCCAGGATGTATCCTGCTTGTCCCATTTTGGTATCATCCCCTTCCTGTAGTATGTCATCCTCCATAACTGGTAGTTTTGACTTGCTTGTTCACAACAACCTTACTTTTTTTCCTTCCAACCCTTTCCCCACGGTTCCAATTGTACCTCAGTTTGCTGCACTTATATCAAGCTTCCGTGACTCGGTTGCATCACAGAATACATTTGCTTCCATGATGTCATGTTGGAGCAAGGTCTCCCAAAGACTGTGAATTTTGTCCATTTTTTGTATATTTTTGTATTGTTTAGTCTAACGCAGGGGCTTTGGGGTGGGTCAAAGCCCCTAACGCATTGTAAATGGGTCAATGGTAGACCAAGAGTCCGCAAACCACGGTTTGCGGACCATTGGATGCATAGGCTAAATTGGTATAAATAGATGAACCTCTTTGAGTCATAGGTAGGAAAGAATAGAGATTGATGTGAAGCACGAATTGTTAGATCTGTGGTAGGGTTGTTTGGGTTAAGACTCCTGCTGGCTGTGTGCGCGGAGATCCTCTGTCCTGTTGTGTGTGGACCCTGTTGGCTGTGTACGCAGGCGGTATTTTGAGAATGTAAGAGGATTTTGGTAGTAATATATATATATATATATATATATATATGCGAAATTATTGTGGACATCTAATGTTATTTAGATCTATTCTGTTATGGTAGATGCGAACTTGGGTTATCTGATTAAGTATGAAAAGTATTTGTTAGTAGCTGCAAACTATCTATGTTTCTGGTATATGTATCTATGATCTGTCAAATTGCTGCGATTATACTGTTCTGTGATTATAGCTGATAGTACGCACGTGGATGCGAACCTATTAAGTAGATCTGATAAGCTGCATTTTGGTTATATATTGAAAACCCTACGAACAACCCCTTGCAGTGTAGATCTGATAATTGCAGATTGACTTGACTTACCTATGCTCTCCCAGGGTGCGGAAACCTAGTTTCAACACCCTCCCATAGTGCTTCGGGTGAGACTTTGGATTGCGCAAGCAAGTCATTGTCGAAAGGGCTAGTAGTATAGGGGTTTGTTGACAAACCTTAACTTCTGAACCTGGGTTAGGACCACTCGAGCCAACAAATGGTTCCGTCGTCGGGACCATGAGCATTTTGAGAGAGATCGGGTAATGCCAAGACCATATTGGAAACCTGAGAGGAAAGAAATTGACGAGTGGTTTGAAAAGCAAGTTCAAGAATTCATAGTAAAAGAAAATCGTAGTGAGAAGTTGACTACAGAGGAGTGGAAGAATAAGTACATTTTCACGGAGATCTATGAGATTTTATTTGTAACAATTACGATCGAGCTCCAAGAGTGGCTCGCAAGGCTTGTTGATTTTCAGAAGTGTTGGAAAGACGAACGGGTCACACAGTGGACTCCAGAGCAGATCCTGCAGTTAGAAAACACTGATCACACCATCACTCACACGGTAGATCACTGGGTGGATAGTGTGATAGGAGGATTTGTGACAGAATTTGCAGTCGATCAATTTGTGTTGTTAAAATTGGACAACTAGGTCCAAACTCCATGTTGTGATGCTCAGATGAAGATACCAATATTTTTATTAGGTTCCTCTTTCAGAGAGGTGTAAGATCGATATAAAATTGATCTTAATCTGATGAGCAGAACATTTATTTTGAATTTATTTTTAATAATTTCAAATATGTGCAGGTCGGCCTTAAGGTTTTACACCCCCAGCAGATGTGTCACACACCTCAATGATGGATATATAAACAGTGAACGTTGGAGAGCATTTCACTCACTCTCATCCG
>JAXQQM020062203.1:0-52141 GCA_034641835.2 Pinus albicaulis | reverse complement strand
TCCGGGTGTCATTGAAACGTTAGGACCCATGCATGAGGCACTCATTCGACAGAGTTTAGAATATTTTATTTCCATCAAAGACCTCGCCATTGATGCAGCCAAATTTCGGTACCGAATCTCTAATCCAAACATCCAGCTCAGGGAACCATTTAAGTATGAGAATTTTGAATTAGCTACCAACCGTTTGAACCTCTATGGCGAGAGAATTTTGAAAGCAGGGCCATCCTGGTTAGGATATAGATTTCGCACTCCAATTATTTGGCACCCTGCACCCGGATATCAAGCCTTGTATGAGATGCCTGAGGGGCAAACAGGTCAGTTCTTTGACTATCTAATCACTCATCATGGCTGTAGGCCTCCGCATGAGATTCCTTCTCCAGCCTATTCTCTCACTGCCTTGCATGTCAACTACAATGTTTTCATGAGGACATGAAACAAGGTAAGCAGAGGGGTGTGTGGAGTACTAAAAAGGTATGCTTTTGATGATTATTTCAGTGGCTTTTTAGTAGAATTTGTAAACCTTTTTGCATCATGAATTTGGAAAATAATAAGGAACTATAAAAAAACATGTGAGAATTGATATGCAAGACTTAACCGCTGATAATGGTTATTTTCTGTGCAAGAAAAGGAGAAAACGAGGAGTTGCCGTTCCAAAGGAAAGGACAAAGTCGAGATAACTGCTGTCCCTCTGAAGGAGAACCGAATGCAAACAAGGCTAAACAGATCAAAGCAAATCGGCCCGGAAAAGGAGGAGAAGACACCAGCTCGGCGCAAAAGAAAAGAAAAGATGAAGGATTAACAGTTTGGCGAATCCCTCAGGATCTTTGATCCTGAGGGATCGCTGCTTTATTTATCTTGTTACTTGGACATCTCCGTCGTCACCTTTATATAAAGGGACAGCACTGTTAGCTTGAGAGATAGACTTTTTATGTAATTTTCTGTTAAACATCAGCTCTGATTATTGAGTCTCGTTGAGAATTGGTTCATTGTACTTTTGTCTGATGCATTAATATAAGCTTGGTGATTCTCTCATTTCTGCGTCTGGATTAACTTAAGGCGGTGTACCCTTGGAGGCTAAGGGCCCGGCCCCGGAGGACACTTGCTTCTGTATCACTACGATTTGATTTCTGCGTGGTTTGTTTATCGTTGTTATTTGGTAATCTGATATGATTTATAAGTTGATATTACATGCTCTGTTAAGATTAAATCATTGAGGTTTTTACAGATAGAATCGTGTATTGACTCTGCATCAAGTTATTAATCCTTTCAGAGTTAATTGCATGTTATTAGTCTTAACCGAATATTCTTATTGTTCTGTTACAGAGCTTTTATACTGAACATTCATGTCATAGATTCGTTTGAAGTAGTGTTCTTCATGATTATTGGATTCAGAGATAATACTGTTCTATTTGGGAGCACAGTCGTATCCTTGTTAATTAAGATTACTATTTCAGCGTGTTGTGTGCGTATATGATTTACTAGAGCTGTTCCATAATTTATCAATAGTTATTGCTGTTCCATTAGTGTGTTTTGCTTGATTTGCCTTAAAAGTGAAAGATTGATTGATTGCGAAGAGTGCATTTGGGTTAATAGAGTAAGACTCTCGAGAATTAGTTGTTCGATTGCTGTTCCATTTTAGAATTACTGTTCCATTCCAGATTTGCTGTTCAATTCTTTATTTGCTGTTCCATTTTTCTATCTGTAGTTCCATTTACTCGCATTTGTTGTTTTGGTGTGAGAGACGATCTAAGGCTGTAGTGAGCTTTGGCATTCACTGTCTAGCTCCCAGACCCATGGTCTATGCTCTAATTTCCTTTCCATCAGTTTCCAAAGGGATGGGTTATCGCTGCCGAACCCTTGACTGATAAGCTGCCTAGTTTTCTGAAGGTGTGATTTATTCTTTTGAAGTAATTTAGTTACAGTTGGCTAGACCTGGCACTAGCTCCCACTTAGTTTATATCATAGCTGGAAAACCTGTAAATTTCACTGCAGTAAAATAGAGTAGGATAGTTATCTAAGACTAAGAGTTCTGAGGTAAAAGGCGGAGAGGTGAAGTAAGCGGGGTGAGTGTCATAAGGACACTGACAGTGGAGAACGCGGCATATAGGGCTTGGGTGTCAATTGGAAGTAGGTGAACACCGCGTGTTGGGTTCAATACTAGTACGAGCCTCACTACCAACTCACCTAGACACTTACCTTACCTCTCTGCCGCGTAAACCACATGGTCTTCAGAACATATTCTTTGTAAAATTGGTGAAACACAAAGCATACAGACCTCTAGGGCTCGCGCTTCACTCTTCCACATCACACTTACCCGCACTTCGCTCTGCCGGATCACCCTTACCCGCACTTCGCTTTGCCACATCACCCTTACCTGGGGTCTACCCCATGGCATGTTACCGTAATTCTGCAGGGGTATGGGTCTCTTCCCCCTTCTGCTCCTTGACCCCCTCGGAATTTCCCATACGAAGAGTTCCCTCACGTGCATATTATGAAAGCGGAAAGCCTTTTAATAATTTTGTTTTACGTCCTTTACACCATACCTTTGCCTTTTTGTATTAACTTCGCCCTTTCACTTTATGTTTGGATCCTTTTCGTACATATGCTTCATTTTTTAGGCACGTGACTTATCTTACATCGTTTCTCTTCAACCATCCCTTAAATGTTTCACCCTCTGTCATAACATTCGATACATGGCTTCTCAAGGGTTAAGTCAAAAATGACTCATGTTAATTAATGATCAATAGCCACAATGAATTACAATTGTGTTTTTCCACAAGGGTTACCATAGCCTAAGTCATGCAAATTATTTAAAATTAAAGCATCATTATACCTTACCTCAAGCATCTTATCACCGGCTGTACCTTATTGAGCTTACCTCCAATTGTCCAATCCTTGATGATGTTTCTTCTCCTTGCAATGATAACTTACTAACATTACATCATACAATTGATCACTTAGTTCATGATTTCGATCCATAATTACTGTTAGTATTATATCAAATGATTTAAACTAATGTTTTTTCTATACTTTTTTTATTTCAGGAAACCAAGGCATTGTTGTAGGAAATGGAACTGTACCTATCAAATGTTCTATAGGAATTAAAATGTGACTGTTGAACGTTCTGTAGGAATTTAAACTATGTTTTTCAAGCCTTTTTTAGGAATTGAAACTATGTCTGTTGAACCTTCTGCACGAATTGAAACTATGTCTGTAGGAATTGAAGTAACTGTTGAACCTTCTAGAGGAAACCAATCTCTCCACCATTTATGTATAGTCCATTTCACAAAAATGAAGGTGTTGATGTTGAATGTGGAATGATATCATTGGATTACCATCCATTGAGGTCAATTTTTTAACCAATGCGAGGCCCATCACCATTAATCAGAGTGAGGACCAAGGTACCATGATGCATCCTATTAGGTGTGAATTTATGAGCTGTTGTTGAACAACCTATAGGATCTAGTAGTAAAGGAGCCATAATGTTTCTCCATTGTTTCTAGTGAGATAGTCTCTCATTAGGGCATACAGGCTTCAAGGCATTAGAAATCTCTAATACTACATCGAAATAAGTTGTTGATGTCAATGGGCCAATATTGTTGGAAGGAGGGCCTTAATAAATTCCAGACCAGTCCAACACGAGAAATCCATAGATTAACTGATTTTTTTTCTTTTTTATTGAGAGGATCCCAAAGGATCTACTGACCTGTGTTTTCAACTAGCCCAGTGGCAGTCCATGCTCACTAGATTTAAATTTTAGAAGGTCTACAATACTGAAAAGGAAGACTCCAAGGGGGCTCCTTTTCCATAATTGGTCCATTGGAGCCGGAAAATGGTATAAAACTATACCTAATAGACATTCATGTCATGGTTTAATGAGAATGAGGTGGAATAGAGTAAGCTCATTGTACCAGCAAGAAAGTCAAGAAGAGGTAGTGGAAGGAATAATACCTTCCCTTACCATCTCTAGCTCTTTCTTCTTCACAATTTCTTCCACAAATTTCTCCTTTTATTGGGGTTTTTGATATAGCTTGAACCTATGCCTATTCACAAATAAGGTAACATTCCCATCATCAATAGTTTTAAGTGGAACACATCCATTGTCAAAATCTTTCTCGATCTCATATGGGACTAGCCAATGTGTACTGATTTTCCCTTTAAAGTTCTTAAATTTTGAATCATAAGACAAGACCCAGTTTCCTTATTTGAATTTATTCTTTTTGATGTATCCCTCGTGCCATTTGGCCCTTTGTTGTTGGATCAAGTCAGTATGCTGAAAATCATCCTGTCTGATCTCATCCAGATGATTGAGCTACAAGATTCTTTATTGTTGTGCATCATCAAGGTCTATACCCAAATGTACCGCCATCTTAAAAGTTCTGATATGAAATTAAATGTGCAACAAATTTTTTTTTTCATACATTGATTCATATGGAGAAAAGCCATTGGTACTCCTCCATGTGATCATGTAAGCCCATAATGCCTCAAGAAGCTGATCAGGTGATTCATTTAAGTGTAATTGCATTGTTTTGGTAAGCATTGTCTCCAGCACCTTATTGGTTGATTCCACCTACCCATTGTCCTGTGGATGATAAGGGGTGGACTTCCAGTGGGTAATCTGATATTTTTTCACATTTCCCTACATAATATTAGATACAAAATAAGCACCTTAATCAATAAATATTTCTCTAGGTACTCCAACTATCACAAAAATATCAGAGAAAAGAAAATCTACCACTAGTTTTTCCGTTGCTCTACGTAGTGCTCTTGCCTCCACCCACTTTGTAACATAATAAATACAAAAAAAATATACTTCTTACCTTTGACATAGGATTTATGGGACCTACAAAATCAAGAGCACACCTTTCGAAGGGTTATATGAGAGTCTGTGGTTGCAAAGGCATCTCGTCTAATTGTAGTACAAGATGCCCCATTCTCTGGAAGCTATCACACTTCCAAGCATAATCCTTTGCATCTTTGAAAGTAATAGGCCAATAATAAATTGAGTGAAGGATATTATAAGTTGTCCACTTGTCTGCAAAGTGCCCGCGACAAGGTTCATCATGACAGGATCTAAATATGTCAAATATCTCCTCTTCCCTGACACACCTACGAATAATCAAATCAGGTCCAGTGAAATAGAAATCTCCCCTAATCCAATAGCAATCAACACTTTTTCTAATAATTCTCTTTTTTTTATTGGATGAAAAAAAAGGAGGCAACTTTCCTGTAGCAAGATAATTAGCCATGCCTGCAAACCAAGGCATTTTAACAAAGATGGAAAACAAATTTTCATCTAGAAATTTATCATTAACAGGAACATCCTCACTTTCATGGTTAAGCCTAGACAAGAAATCAGCTACCTGATTTTATTTTCCTAGCCTATCCAATACTGTGATGTCAAATTCCTACAATAGCAGAAACCACCTAGTAATTCTACCATTAGGGACAAGTTTATTCATGAGATAAAAAATAGCAGAATGATCCCTGTGTAAAAAAGCTTCATAACCCGCGTTGTAGTGTCTAAAATTGTTAATAGCAGAAATCACAACAAGAAATTCTTTTTCAGCTACCATACAATTCAGTTCTATAGGAATTAAGCTTTTACTAACAAAATCAATACGATGGGTTATAGGATCCTCCTTTGAACCCAATAGTGCTCCTATGGCTAAATCAAAGGTATCAGTAGAAATATGAAAGGGAGAATTCTAATCTCGGCCTCTCAAGACAGGTGCTAAGGAAATCTTTTCCTTGATTTTATGAAATGTAGATTGACACTCATCATTCGAATGAAATTCCGATTCTTTAGTAAATAATTTTTACAATGGAGAGGCTACTTTTGTAAATTTTTCAACAAACCTTCTATAAGAGCATGCATGTCCAAGAAATCTTCGCACTCCCTTTTGATTGATTGGTGGGGGCAGCTTTATAATACCTTCAATTTTTTTCCGATTAACCTTAATTCCTGTAGTAGAAACATGATGACCCAAAACAATACCTTCAGTCATAATCATAAAGCATTTTTCATTACTTAATGAAATATTTATTTCTATACATCTCTGCAAAAATCTTTCAATATTATGTAAAGCATCATCAAAAGTATCACCCATGATGGTAAAATCATCCATATAAACTTCCAGGCAATCATGCAAAACATTAGAAAAAATACCAAGGACCACTTGCTGAAATATGGCTGGTGCATTGCATAGAACAAATGGTAATACATTATATGTGTAGGTACCCTAGGGAAATGTAAATTTTTTCTTCTCCTGATCCTCTGGAGCTATCTTAATCTGATTATATCTACTGAACCCATATAGGAAGGAAAAGTACATTTTCTCCACTAGAGTGTCCAGTATTTGGTCTATAAACGGTAAAGGGAAATGGTATTTTAATGTAGATTTTCTTAGTTCCCTGTAATATACACACAGTTTCCATTTAACATTATTTTTGGGGACAATAAATACTGGGGATACCCACTTGCTATCTAAGATAGGATAGATGAACCCTACATTTAACAAACTATGCAATTCATCTTTTGCAATCTCTCTTAAAGCGGGGTTCATCTTACTTTTTGGCTGTCTCACAGGCCTAGCATTTTACTCTATATAAATTTGATCAATGCATGTGTTTGGGTGAATTCCCCTCATATCTGTATATTCCCATGCAAATGCATCTGAATTTTTTTTCAATGTATGAATTAATTGTTTTTCTTGTTCAGGAGTTAGGTAGAATTAATGTTTAAAGATTTTTCAGGAAAAAGTTCCACTACCTTGCTCCCCCATTCAATCATTGAATATGAAGGTAATGGAGATAAGAGGGATGAATTTATATCATGGACTCCTATATATATAAATCATGTTTTCTCATTTGTATCATCCAAGAATTGTTCATTTATGTAATTTATTGGAGGTGAGTTTTATAGTAGAGGCACAAATGGATAATTTTTTAAGGATCACAATGACTAGTCTAGAGTCTCCTTCCAATTATAACAGTGGCATATAATTCCACTGTTATATGCCACTAGAGTTCATTTGTGGCATCCTCCTCCTCCCTCAGTTATAGCAATAATTGGCCTCCTCCTCCCTTAGTTTCCTATTATGATCCCTTCCGATGTTCACCAAGTTGGAAACAAAGTAGCGGGTTGCCTTGCCAATCAAGGGTGCTCCAAATTTTATTTTCATATATCTTATCCCTAGACAAAACCTCACCCCATAATCCTAGCTAAATGATTATCCCACTCTAGTGACTAGAAACAATTAGAACCCGGAATTATATGCCACTGTTATAATTGGAAGGAGACTCTAGACTAGTCATTGTGATCCTTAAAAAATTATCCATTTGTGCCTCTACTATAAAACTCACTTCAATCATGGACTCCTATATATATAAATCATATTTTCTCATTTGTATCATCCAAGAATTGTTCATTTATGTAATTTATTGGAGGTTTCCCCCTCGAAGTGGCTTATTTCTAAGGCATTGATCTCTCTTTTCTTCTATTTTTGGAGCTAGTTTCATAACAACATATTGCAGAGATTAGTGCGTTCTAGTAGGATATCTTTGTTAGATGGTTTATCTGGTTACAATAAAGTGTTATTACACGCTCATGACCAAGATAAGACATATTTTACAACTCCTTGGGGGACTCTCATGCATGTGAAGATGCCCTTTGGATTAATGAATGCTGGAGATACCTTTCAAAGGGTTATGGACATTGCATTTTCTGATGACATTGGCCACTTTATTGTGATTTATTTAGATTATTTCACCATGTTTTCTAAAAATGATGAAGAGAATTTGTCACACTTGAAGAGAGTTTTTGAGAAATTCAGAAAATTTGCACTTTCCCTAAATCCTAAAAAGATATTATTTGGGTTGGAAGAAGGAAAAATGTTAGGGCATATTATCTCTAAGGATGGAATCAGAATTGACCCTACCAGAACTAAAGGAATATTAAAAATCATCCATCCCAGAAATCTAAAGGAACTCCAAATCCTTCATTGGTAGAATCAAATTACTAAGGAGATTTGTACCCAACTTAGCAGAAATTTTAAGGAACAACACTAATATTGTCAAGAATGGATTAAAAATAAAACGAAACATTGAAGCAAAATAGTCTTTCAATTTGGTAAAGCTTTCACTGAAAAAAGCCCCAGTACTAATCAATCCGAATTTCACTAAAGATATCATGATTTTCTATTTTTCCTCTGAACATACTATTTTTGTTGTTTTATTAAAGAAAAATAGTGAAGGACAGGAGTAGCCCATAGTGAAGGCATTAAGAGATGCATCATTGAAATACAATATCATGGAAAAATACGCTTTTTCTTTGGTTATATCATTGAAAGACTTTACAGTCTATATTTTTCATTCACACATCATTGCTCATACTCCAAATGTAGTGGTCAAAGACATCTTAACACAAAACGACCCTGATGGAAAAAGAGGGAAATGGATTGCAGTGATCCTAGAGTATGATTTGGAAATCAAGCCTACCAAGTTGATCAAAGGCCAAGGACTAGCTGAATTGATGGCAGAATCTAACTTTCAGGCCTTAGAGATCAACATGGTACATGCATTAGATGATCAAGAGGAACTGGCGACTCCACTGATTGATGAAGCATTCTGAAATTCTCCATGGTATGCTAATATTTTGCATGCATTGCCAAATCTAAATGTTCCTCCTGGTTTGTCTAAAACCAAGGCTAGATTTCTAAAATTAAAGCTATTAAATTCTACATTTTGGACAATTTTTTATATTGGAAAGATATTGGAGGTATTTTTCTCAAATATTTAATGAAGAATGTTGCAGATAGAGTAATTCAGGAGTTCCATGGAGGTGACTATGGTGGCCATCTCTAATGGAAAACCACTGCCAACAATATTATAAGAGATGGCTTTTATTGGCCCACCCTTTTTCCTGATGTCCATAATATGGTTACTGCTTTTCATAAATGTCAAATCTTTGAAGGGAAGAGAAAAATGTTTCCCCTACCCCTGAAAAATATTTATGTAGAAAGCCCTTTCTAACAATGGAGACTAGACTTCATTGAAGAAATTCATCCCCTGTCCTCTGCACACCATAAATGGATCCTTGCTGCTACATATTATTTCACCAAGTGGATAGAGGCCACCCCTTCTATAAATTCCACTGAGTCTGTCATTATAAAGTTCCTAGAGATCAACATCCTTTCTAGATTTTTTTTCGCTAGAAAAATCATTATAGACAAGGCTGCAACGTTTATATCCATTAATATGGTCTAATTCTTCCACAGATATCATATAACGTTGGGGAATTCAACAACCTATTACCCTTAAAGTAATGGAATGGATGAATCTTCAAATAAAATTCCGGTGAACATCATCAAAAATCTTCTGGAGGTGAATAAGAAATCATGGAAGCATAAGTTGATCAACACTCTTTCGGCTGATAGGCTCACCACAAAGAAGTCAATTGGCATGTATCCATACCAATTATTTTATGGAATGGACGCAACATTTCCTTCTTCCTTGGGAGTTCCAGTAATGAAGATAATCCAAGAAGTAAAAGCTGAACCAAATGACATCCAAAGGAGAATTAATGACACCATCTAACTACAATAGTCCAAGAACGAGGTCTGCAAAAGAAAACAAGTGATGGAAGAGAATATCAAAAAGATCTCTCACAAGAGAACCAAGGCCAATGATTTCAATATAGGTGACAAAGTTCTGAAATGGAATTCCAGAAGAGAGGACAAAGGAAAGCATGGAAATTTTGATAATATTTGGAAAGGGACATACATCATTCATGCTTTAGGGGGGAATAACACTTATTTCCTAAAATAATTGGATGGTTTAGAAGTATATGGAGGTCCTGTTAATGGCAGGATGCTAAAATACTATTTTTTGTAATAACTCAGGTCATATTTTCACCACTGTAAATATCACAGTATTATAGTTTTCAATAATTCATTGGACAAGGTTGAAGTAGGAAGTGAAGGCCCTAAGCCTATTTCGATCAGAATATATAAAAATAGAAATGAAATCACTGAAATAAGAAAGGAAATCAGTCAAAATGTTGTAGAGAAAGGAGCATCCAAGGCTACTAGTCTCAAGTTCTTGACACTTCTTTGCAAAGAAGCACCATCCCCACTTGGAGCCACTGTTAGTACCCTATAAATTATATGATCTCAAGGTGACTGGGTACTTCGTATTCCTTTAAAGGTTTTAATTATTGAAAGTATTTTAAAAATTAAAATGATTTCAAATAAAAATAAAAAAGGAAAAAGAAAGAGAAGAGGGTGTAAAATATAGAAAAAGAAAAAGAGAAAAAATAGAAAAAGAAAGAAAACCCAAAAATGAAATAAAATGAAAGCGTCGCAAGTTAGAATGGCACTACTCATTAGACATGTTTGTATGGTCATAGAGTTTACTCATGATCAGACAGTATTCAATTTTTGTTGATAGGTTAGAGAATAAATATTTTCCAAACTACTTAATCTTGGCTTATCGGTAGATAGGTAGAAAATGAAACTGGCTATACAGTTTAAGCAGAGGAAGTGGCTGAAATAAGGATATTTTTCAGGATAGAAATTCAAAAGAAAAGGGATTTAAGGGTCCAAATGCACCCTAAGAAAGAGGATAAAATGTTAGGTGAATAGTTTTGGGTAGGTAGGTAGGTTGAAGAAGGAGAATGGTAGGCCAATTTTAAGACTATTACACCGAGGTACAACATCCCAGTGTCAGTTTCTCTCTTTGCTGTAATAGGAAAGCCAAGACAGAAAATGCTTATTGCAAAAAGGATGGGAAAGGCACAATGATTCAAAAGATTGGATTCTGATGTAATGCGGGAATACCTTATGTTGAATATATCCTAAGTCCCTATGCTACCAATTCATTGTATTCGTAAAAGACCCCCAAACCCCACATTATTATTGTTATGCTAAGTCCTCCTCCAGCCCAACACTCATCCACAAACTCGGCCCCACAGTCTCGTCACCCCATCACATCAGGCACTAAACATCTCCCACCTTAACATCTATCTCTGCCCCTCACCCCACATCCGATTTCCCTCATTCCATTGCGGTCCCCCCTCAGCCACCAAACATTAACAAGGGCGGGGGGGGGGTCCAAAATGGGCGGTATCTATTACTGCCCACTCCACTACATGTCATGTCCACACAATTTCGTACCCCCTCACTCTATTACTGCTTATCACATGCGACCCACTCTGAAAATTAGCTTCCATCCCAAATAAAACCACTACAACCCTGTGACCATTTCCACTACTGACGCGCCAAGTCCTCTGTCACCTGTCTGCTTCACCCCCTTACATCCGCTCCCTCCAGCAGTACCATTGCGCCATGAATAGTCGTGCCATTATCCAACGGACCAATTTGAACTCAACAGTCACCCCCCAATTACATGTTAAAGCCCAAATTCACCATTGTGCCATAGTTTGCATTGCTGATATTGTATATTAATATAATTTTTGGATTTGTGGACACATATAGAGAAATCATGGGCCAACCACTATTTCCAAAGGATAAATTGTGAATTAAAGGTGAAATTATCAATGCTCTCAGACACTAATTATAGTGCTCATTTCGACTGATTCAGTTACGATCCCGATCCCCTTCGGTAATATCCCTTCCCTGGTCCCAATTCATATCATTTCCCCCTTCTCTGTTCCCTTTTCTTACAACCCATTCTTAATTGCAAGTGAGAAATAAAGCGAGGAAAATGAATCATGCCTCCCAAGGGAGACCAGCAGCCTTTCAATCCCATGTTCTACCCACACGTATACTTAGAACATATTCCCCTCATTGACAAAGACTACAAAATCCACGAGATAGAGTCAAACATTGACTTGTTTGATGTCTACTATTGGCTTGAGGATAAGCTCCTTGATGAAGCAGAAGATATTAACTTGTGGGAGTCCAAGCTTCCACCTTACATGTTTCCTAAAACCCATAGCTACCCTGAGCTAATCAGAAAATGTCAATCTTGATATGACATAAATAAGAGAGCCATAGTGAACCCTAAAAGGCAGATTCTATTTCACATTAACTCCCAATCCATTCATGAGATGATGCAAGCCCCCATTGTTGAGAACAGTGTCACTTTTTCATATGAGGCTCATATAGGATTATACCAGAGGTTAGACTTTTCTAGTACGGCCAAAACCTTATATATTTTCATGAAAAAAAATGCACCAATGCCTACCAAAACTCCCCCATATCCATCATCGACCTTCCTGGATAGAACCAAGCACATTGTCACTTCTTTATCTTATTTTATAGGATATCATAGTCATTAGTGGGTAGATGAATCCATAGTTGGTTTCATGTCTATCTTGTCCTCACAGGCTAAGCCCACTGTTATGTTTAACTATGCTCAGTTTCTTACTGATGCAATTCATGATCAGTTCCTAAAATTCCTATTAGAAGCGGTATTAAAATGCACCTTTGTGTTGGTGTACATGTTTACCTAATTTCAATCGAGCAAGTTCCAATTTGACATGGTGAATCGGGATGATGACTCTTAAACCCAATCTATAATTTTTCGGAACACTTTATTGAGAAAGGAGTAGGAGGAATATTCCGTCAAGAGTTTTGTGGACCTATTAGTTCATCCAGAAATTAGTGCACTCATCAGTACCACAGAGCCAAGGGTCAGCAAGGAAATCAAGAAGGTGATGCGGTTGACTGAGCATATCAAAACAACAGATTGGTACCTCTATCAAAACTACACAGAGATTAGTGTTTATCGTAGTGAATTATCCCCTATAGACTGCCCAAGTTTCTCTCCATGAGAATATTTACAGTTGAGTGTACCAGAGAAATGACAAATGCATATGAGGTGCATTTTGTCTCTGCGAAGAAGAAGTCACAATTCAAGATCAAGTCACAAATTGGTCCATTTTTTTACAACAGTAGGGTAGCAGGGGATGAGGAAGATAAAATTTTAAAGGAAATGAAATTCACACATAGTTTCACTTCGTCCTATGATCCCATGGGGATCATCTCCAAGAAGTGGGTGGAAAACAAATCCACACCCTACATTCACACCCACAGGCTAGAGATAGAAAAGTACATGAATGAAGTGGAATGGGCAGCAGACACACTCTAGAAAGCAGAAGAGTAGGTCATCTCTACTTCAGGAATTCAAACACCAACTCCATAAGAGAGGAAAGCTACAGGAGTTCAAGATGACAAAGGAAAAGGGCCGGAAAAGTAAACCGGAAGCAAAAGAACCATGGAGGATCAAACAAAGATGGACATTGGTTCCTCCCCTAAAGAATTCAAAATAAAATATAGGAAGAGGGCTAGAATCCACATGAGACTTGACCAGGGCAGTGAGAAGGACCAGAAAACTGTCACCACAATTGGATATTCAACAGGTTCATCTCTACGAGGTGGCCAAACGATCTTCTCAACATCCTCTGCCACTGTGCCATTCCAATAGCAGAATGTGCAGACTCCAACATCTACATCCAGTGCAGAAAAAAGGAGGAAGATATATATGAAACATTCAAGGAGCTCAAAGTAAGGAATAAGGTTCTCAAGACCAACACCAATAATCAGTTTTGGAAGCGAATAGGAAGCTCCCAGAATAGACTTCTATCATCCTTTGACTCTGAGAAGGGAAGAATGAGGATGTCATTCTTGGAAGTAAAAATTTCTCTGCCCAAAGGTGCATTAGACTACAACGTGACCTATTTTGAGGTTTATGCAAAGAAAATCCATCCAATATACCAGATGGAGATGCATAAGCAAAATGGGGAAATAATCTCTTCCATGCTAACTAGCACAACCATGAGCCTCTTAAAACTGAAGGTGACTTTTTCCAACACACTGTCATAGCTGAAGGTGTAAAATATCTATGCCATGGCCAAATATTTAAGGATAAAATCTCTGGAGGATTTACTGATGCAACATGGGTACAATCCATCAAACATAGCAGTGGTAGAAACCCTTGTGAGGTAGAAGAACATAGACATAGTTTCTTTGAGGAGGCAACTCAAGATGCCAGTGAAAGAATACCCTATGCCCAATGATATAGAATCAAATGAAACACGGAAAGTGGAAATGCCGCAGTTGATTTTTGAACAAATAGAGGAGATCAAGAAAATGGAAAGTGAGATGGAAAAATGATCAAAGAAAGGTAGAAGGCAATAACGGATGCAGTGAAGGGAGCAGCAAAGGAAGAAGCTAAGGCCATGACCCCCCTACAATAAGTTCCCTCACATTGATTCTAACATCCAGAAAATCTACAGGTGCACTAGGAGAGGGCACTGAGAAACTAGCTAAGGCAATGGAAAACATGTCCTTAAATACAAAAGGATTTAGAAAGCTGCAAGATCAAATTAGTGACCTACAAGAGCAGTCCAAAAGGAAATATTCAACACATGCCACAAAGGTGTAGATTAGCAAAAAGTTAAACAAGAGTCTGCAGAAGTCCCTTAAGGAATCCTCCATTTGATGCATGATGGTAAGAGTTAAACAAATTATATGGTTGGATATAATTGAATCTATAAATGATATATGGCCATCATTTCAGGTGATTTCTAAATAGAGGGATCTTATTGACTTAGTGAAAGTTTCCGTTGAGAAAATAAATGTGGAACTTTGGGATAAACCCCAAACCGCCAACAACATCATCAAGTTCCTGCATTCTAAAAGAAGTCATGAATTGTAGCAACTAGAAGTGGTAGACAGAATAGCCACAGAAAGAGTCAAGTGACCCAACTAGAAGAAAGATTTCATCAGTTGGATATTGGAGTAAGTAGATTTTTCAATAGGATTGAGCCACTGAACAAAAGGGGATTGCCTTCCCTGTTTGTTATTAATGACAAGTTGATGCCTACAACTGATTATTTAAAAAGGCTCACTGAGATTTCAAATTACACATACAATCTTGCAAGTCTGAGGAACAAATTGATTGGGAAAGCATTTTATGAATTCATCATCAATGATATCTTCATACACCATGAGATGAAGCACATTTTTCATTTAAGGCCAACGTTTGTGAAGTAAATTGAGACTGATGAAGTCTAGAAAAATATGAATAGAACTAATATTCCGTCTCTAGAGAGTTGGGAGAATATATGTAGACTCTAGGGAGGATGACAACCTAACACAATGAAAAAGCAGACAACTCAGTGAATTGTCAGTGTCAGTAGACCTATTATATCAAAATAGCTTAGCGATATCAAATTTTCCAGCACAACAAGTCACCACAGCACTGGATAACGACTTCACAAGGACTCTAGACATTTGTTAAGAGGGCCATTACTCAGAATGAAGATTCCACAGTGATTTTAAATGTATGTGAGAAAACTGTCACAACGTGTCCATGTAGGAGATGCGTAAGCCAAGTCTCAGTTACTTTTGTAGTAAACGAATAGATTTCCATTTTGATAATGATAATCTGGTGCAAGTAGTTTAAATGTAACTTTCCATTCCATAGAAGGGGTTGGACCCTAGTTTTGTAAGAATTTTCAATTTCAAGTAGTTGTAAATTTTCAAGCTAGAGAATCAATAAAGAGATAATTCTGCAAGATTCATGTGTTGTGATGTTCTGGTAATGTTTTCCTTGTTCGTGATTAATGTCTTTCCACTGTAATATTTTCATGTACACCATATGAATTCTAATTGTAAAACATGAAGGTTAGATTAATATTTATTGTTCAGAGTACCTTAAGTCTCATTGTCTTTACAATTTCCATGTTTTCTTCTGATGTATGGTTTACAAATTCTTAGTTTCTCTTAAGTCACTACTAAAATCACCTTTTTTCCATCTCATAAAACCATTCATTTATAAACACCAGTATTCACATGTAGCTTTCCTTTCTTATGCTTTGGGATTTGGTGCATATTCCTAGCCTATTTTTACTCCATATCCCAATGGAAATTTTTTAGAGAAAACCCCTTATATCCAACCATGAACAATTAAACAAACAACCCTAACAATCAACTTAACTAGCTGAATATCCGAAAGCTTAAACAAATCCAAATATTATAAAGAGATCCCTCTCTAAGTCTAGGAGGGCTAGATCCTAGGCTTCAAGTGGTTTGATTTTGTGCTTTATAGTTTAGTCTTGCCAATCTTATAAATTATAGGGTGATGACAGATATCATGGCTTACATACATTATTTTGTACTACATTGTTTATTATGGTAAATTTTAAGTACTATGTATATAAAAAATCATTGGTTCACCTAATTTTCATCATGTATGTCAAATACCACATTATTCTCATCAAATTGGTTGAATGGAAAAGTAGTAAGATATAAATTCTTAACATATTACACAATTCTTAATGTTTTATTTTTTCCGTCCACCAATTCTTTGATTAATCTACATTTTTCCCCTTAAATTTTATTCTATGTTAATTATTCTTGTCGATCAATGATTTTGGTAACAGACATCTTCCCA
Organism: Pinus albicaulis; assembly: GCA_034641835.2. Taxonomy (NCBI): domain Eukaryota; kingdom Viridiplantae; phylum Streptophyta; class Pinopsida; order Pinales; family Pinaceae; genus Pinus; species Pinus albicaulis. Next base: position 35,719 of record JAXQQM020062203.1, on the reverse strand, counting down.
TATATCTGAGCTAGTTTATACGAGCCATGCTTTGGGATGACTGACTACTAGGATATAGTGAAGCCACAAAGATCTTGTTTTAATCAATATTTTGCACTCAACATGTGTTAAAGTATAATATTTTATATTAACTAAGATCGTTGGGTAAGTTAGTTGTGAGTTTGATATATTTCTAAGAGAATCTAGCCCTAGATGTTTTTAGAAGAAATTAGTCCTATATATCTCTAGAAATTATTAGCCCAGATAATTATAGAAATTTTATAATGTATTTTGAAACATACTTAATGTTGGACTTCTGAGCCAAGCCCCATGAGTTTCAATTTGGTTTCGTTATTTTTTTCTTTTGTGAGCTTTAACATGGTGTTCGAGTAGGTGTAAGATTGTCCATAGAGTGGACAGTAGAAAAGGGATGCAAGGATTTGAAATTTAGATATAATTTGTTGTGACCTTTTCTTTTTGAAAGCCAACACCACTAAGAGGAAAGAAAATTTTATAAATTATTGTGATAAAATTTTCACCAATTGCAATGTTATCAGGTGGTTTTGTATCCATCATTAGGGAGATCCATCAGTGCCTTTTTTCAATTTTTCTTTCACTAAAGGAACCCAAAAATGATATGTAGAATTTTTGTTTTCTTGTTAAAGACAAGTGATGCCAATGATCTTCGCCTGAGTTGTAACCTACCTCCTCCCACATTTACCCACTTTCACTGGTTTTCTTCGGGTACACATGAGCATAGGGTCACAATGATAAGAATCAACCTCGCATATGAAATTAAGGAAAGGGAGTCGAAAACATATGAACTTACTAACTTTCCTCAAGTGTTATAGGACCAATAGGATAAAATCAACCCCTCTAGGTGTCCAACCGCTGAGATAACTCTTTTTCTTCACTAAACTAGAGCCTTGCCCACTCCATTTCTAAGGAATGAAAGCATCTATAAGCCTATAGTCACTCCCATAATCCTACTAGCTAGCAACTATGGAATTTTCTAGTTAGTTCTATACTAGCGACCCCGAAGTCTGAGACACTTTTTTAGGGCTAGGAATCAGGCCTTTGTCCATAACTCAATGTAACTTTCATAAATGACAAGTAACATAGAAAAAAAGCTTATAAAGAAAAAATTGAAGTAGGACTTCACCTAACCCTTTCCAACAAAGGATGATGTTCTGTCAAACACCTAATAAAGATGAAACATAGAGGTCATGAACACATATATGAAATAGAAATTATCTAAGGCTTAATAAAAAGGATTAATTCCTTCTCACAGTAGCTTTCATAACACCATTTAGGTCATAGACTCATGAAATAGAAATTCATTAGTGAAAATGTGATAAGGTTCATACTTATATCTGTCATATAACCATCATATAACTAGATAAATAATAATGATAGAACAACTGTTAAAGCCACAAAACCACAAGTACATTTACTCATCAAAAGAAAAATAAAATTATCCCTTATTAAACATATGCAAAATCCAATAAGGTCTGGGAATTCCACGTACCACCGAACCATAGATTGGGCTGAACCAAATATTTCTTTCAGCCAGTAAACCTCATGCCATATTCCAAGAATGAATGTCAGATATCATGGGTTAAATGAATCCAAAAAAAAAAAACCAAGGAAATCTAGAGGTTAAACCACCTCCACTTTCACCATACTGTTATCTCTCATAAAGTAGTCCTGGGATCACAAAATCAAATTGATCTTATATTCCTCATAATTCCTTGACCATATGTTAAGGAATTTTCTTATCTCCACCAACTTGTTGAGGGTTTCCCGGTGAACACCATCTCCACCCCGAACCCTAGGTATTTTGCTAAGACCACTTCACTCGAAACGAAAACCTCCCGATAATCCAAGGCTCAACCAAAAATGAATCCCGTCACACTATGCTTACCTGGAAATGGAAAGGAAAGGCTAAAACCACCATCAAAACCTAGAAAAATCCATGCCACTCATAACGAATAAACGAAAAAATATTGATTCATATACCATGCATTCCAATACCAACTAGTAAATAATAGATGCAATCTGTTACATACAATTATTTCTGTTGAAGCTGCTTAACCCAAATTTTCCTTGATTTATCCTTGCTTTCATTTTATCTCCTTGTCGTTGTCGTTCCATTTCTTGATTTCATTATCCTCTTGGTGCTCTTCTCCTATTTGAAACTAATCCCAAAAATGAACTGAAAAAAGGCTATAAATTGATGCTCCCATGTATTTTTATTCTTGATGAATCTAATTTCTTCATTTTCCTTAATTCTTCTTCAATTCCATCCTCATATGCAAAATTTGACCTTTAACCTCCCTTTTCTCATAATTTCCTTTATTTTCATAAATAAAATGCCAAAAAATATCTCTTTCCTTTTCAAACCCTTTTCCATTTCCTTTTCCAATTTCTCCTTAGCCATAAATACATCAATTGATTCACACTAGGATATCTGCACAAAATTCAACTTGGAATAAGTGTCCCTTCAGTCTGACCTTGCTCAAAATTTTCCTTTATTAAAAGTATTACCTGAAATTTTAACCTGTGGCTATTACGGACCCCTCCCCCTTTGGGGAACATTGTCCTCAATGTTCTATGACACCTAAAACTAGAAAAACTACTGAAAACCAAAATCATATTGCCTATGGAGCATTATAACCCAACTCATTGAAATATTTACATAAAAAACTTGCTCAAAAAGTTAAACAATCATGAGAAACATGATAACATGATAACCATGCCACTTATTGGAGCTTTGTAACACGACTCGTTGTGGTATATTTATAATAGAAAGAATACACAAATATGTTAAAATTCCAAAACTCATTTTCCTCCACTCGAAACCAATGAAGGACACATAGCTAACATCTTATCAACTATTTCCCATGTAGCTTCGTGGGTCCCAAAGTGCTTCTAATGCACTTTACCTTGCTCAATTTTTTGGTTCTAGAGCATGCGTTGTTTTCATTGCAATACACATCAAGGTTTTGACTATAATTATCCTTTTGGTTCCACCTACACTACAAAACAATCAATAAAATGAAAAAAATCATTTACATATATTTTAAGAAATGAAACATTGAAAACATCATTAAATTTCACTGTCAAAAGCAGTGGAAGTTTATAGGCTAGTGGTCCAATCCTCTCAAGGATATCAAGAGGTACGAAATACCATGGTGCCAACTTGGCACATGATCTGATCCTCAAGGAGTTCTTCTTGTGCTTGATGTAAAATTAGACATGCTCCCGAACCTAAAACTCCATAAATGCCCTGTTCTGGTGTACATAAATTTTATGCTTTTCCTGTGTTACCTTTATATTATTCTTTATAACCTTCATTTCATGTCCCATTTATACCAACATATCTGGTACAATAAATACCATGTTCAATGGATCACTCTAGTTGATGGGATTATTACAACTCTTCCCTTACAGTGCCTCAAACAGACTCTTCCCTAGTGAGTCGTGATAACAATTGTTTAATAAATATCAAACAATGGAAGGTACTCCCCCCATCTCCTTTGTTGGTGCATGACATACATCTTCAATATATCTTCTATAATCCTATCGACCCCATATATTTTTCCATCTATATGTGGATGATAAGTTGTAATAAAGGCCAAATTTGTCCCTAAACATGAAAAAAATCCTTCCAAAACTTGGAACTAAACTTAGAATCCCTGTCTGACACAATCTTCATTGGAACACCACGTAATCTCATAATCACCATGATGAAGAGGTACATTACCTCACTGTATGAATAGGTAGTCTTCACCGGAACGAAGTGAGATACCTTGATGAACCTCTATACCACAACCATGATTGATTCATGTTGGATCGATGTCCCTAGAAGTCCTGTAATGAATTCCATGGGAATCACCTCCCATTTATAATGAACAAACGCACCTGTATGTTTATAATCTACTTTCACCTTCTAACAGTCCAAACATCTAGCCACAAAATATGGCACTTCCTTCTTAAGATTCGGCCAATAGTAGAACTTCTATACTTCTGTCAATGCCTTTTGATATCGTGGGTGAACTGAATATACCTTGGAATGAAACTCTCTCAAGGTAATATTCTTGATCTCATTATCATCTAGCACATAGATCTTGTCCCTAAATATCATTGAACCATCTGTCATAAGATGATATTCAACATACTGATCACCTATAACATGTTGTAACCTATGCATAAGCTCCATGTACTTTTCATCCTGTAAGATTAGATCATGTAAATATTCCCCATAAGAACTCATAGTTGCATGCTGGTTCACCTGTACTCTCATGCTGAGAGCATATGCACACCTTTTCTCCTTACCTTTAATGTATCTATTATTGAAGTCAAAGTCACTAAGAATAGCCAAACATCTAGCTTGCCTTACTTTCATATTTGGTTTCTCAAACAAATATCTCAACCCACTTTGTTCTCCCATCAATACAAACCACCTACCAGGAATATATGCCTCAACATATTCAAAGTGTGAAATATAGCTTCCAACTAAAGATCATGAGTCACATAGTTTTGCTGGTGGTAACTCAGTTTCATGGACTTTATTGTGACCATAACCCCCGAATAATATTTTTTTGAAAAAATAATGGGGACCCTCTATTTTAGTTTTTGAAAATATCCCTTCCTTATTGACATTTTGGATGACTCATGATTTCTTTGGTTTTTATTGCTTGACGTTGGGACTTTTTCCAGAATTGGTCATGTCTTGGTTTTTTTCGATTGTCATAATTCTTCCTTGATTATTACGTTCTATTTGCTATTTTTTGCACTCATTACCATACTGCCTATGAAACATCATTGGTTTCCATATTACTTCACATTTAATGTTTGGGGGAACTCGTTGTTTTTCTTTCCCAAATTTTTTGGCTTGATACCTAAATTAATGAGGTTGGTCATTAGTTATTAACACACATTATATAAATTGTATATATATATATATATATATATATATATATAGCGCCACCTGTTTGGTTAATCTAGGTTAAGGATAAAACATAAAAACCATTGTTTTGGGCCTATTCATCACATAGAGTGCAACATATCAATGAATAATATAAAAAGTGATGCACTTTGTTGGTATGTTTCCCCAAATCATTGACAAAACATTATTACAACCTGTCACATTAGTAAAAAACCATATATAGTTGCATTGATGTGGGACTTAAAGATCAGAAACTAAAATCTTAATAGATTTCGTTCTAGCTTTTATCGCCAATTATTTTATTTTAATTGAAAATGTATTGTTGGAGTTAAAATTGGATCGAGTGTCACTTGGTCCCATTGAATGATATGGAAACAAATCCATTAAATTTTTGGGTAAATGTTGAGACATTTCTATGCTCTGATTTCTGAACTAACAACCCACATGCTACACAATGAACTTGATACTTGTTTTTCAGTGTTTTCCATAATTACTGTTAATTATATCTTTGTTGTTGATTACATAACTTTGGTGGTGAGATAAACTAGATGTGGCACAATTTCGATAAGGGCACCAGTATTGATGTTGCATCACTTCATTTCACCACAAACTAGGACTGATATGCCATTGAAATGACATCAATTTGATAGAGAAAGCTACAATTTCACCTCTGCATCAGTCCAATGGCACATGAGAAAAGAATCAAATCATAACATAAATGACAGTAAATATGAAGAATTTATTTTCATTCTAGTGGCACGAGATCAAACGGAAATTGTTATCACCCAAAAATGATCATATAGCCTTTCCTAACTAGATGTATCGAAGTACACCATGTAAGACCAATTTTAAATTAGTAAAATTTCTTTCACTATAAGGAATAATTTGATAAACCATATTTTATTAAGTTATTTTTGGTTAAGGCAAGAAACCCCATGAGGATTAATTAAATAAATCATTATTTATTTGATTTTCCTCTAGGAATAATTAATTAAAACATTAATAAAATAATAATCCTGGTCATATTTAGCCCAATTATTAGAAATAATTAGATAAATAATTATTTATCTTCTCTTTCTATAGGAATAGTTAATTAAATCATTACTTAGTTATTATTCCTTGTTAAATTTGGCTAAATCACATGGGAATAATTAAAGAAATCATTATTTGTTTATTATTATTTAACCACATTCTTAAAATGATAAAGAAAATATTTATTTGTTTATTATTTCTAAATAAAGGTATTTAACGAATTTAAATACCTTTTCCTTCCAACAAAATATAATAAAATATTCGAAGAAGTTAGAACTAGGTTTTGGTTAGTAATATTTTACTATTCACCGTTATAGAGGATAACTCAATATTTTGTTATAAATAGGAGGGTTTTTCCATTCATTCTTCACTTTGGTCATTCTCATTATTGCTATCATTTCCTTTTACCATTTGAAGTCCCACCTGATTTCATCACATATTTTTGGTATTGTACATCATTGAGAGAGGGAGATCACAAAGCTGAAGCATTGAGGACAACCAAGAACCCATCCCATTGAGTGGTACTGGTAACATTTACCTATTTCCTTCACTAGGTATTACATAATATAAAAAAAACATTGTTTAAACTTTTCCTTTTTGTTGGTTATTTGGAGTTATTTTGCATCAGTCATTAATTTTTTTTTTTTAACTACATTTGTTCCATAGATCTGGGTGTTTAGAGGATTTATTCTCATTTCCTATTGTCTATATGAAGGCTTTTACAGTAATTTATCTTGTAAGGTCTATATGTCATCCATGGCTTACATAAGGTCTTTTTGGTACATGTGCCGAAATATTTTACATTAACAAATGACGACTCCACTGTTGTCACTCAGATTCCTGGGTGACCATCAACTTCATAGATCAGGGTTTTTCTTCAACTGTTTTCAGTCTCCTGGTGTTTTTTCATAACTTTTTTCCCTAATTCATTCAAAATTGTAAATTCTGGATGCTTTCTAGTGTTTTCCACAAATAACAGGTATCATCCACACTTGAGATAACACTTTTTATGCAGCATGTCACCCTAGAACCAAGGAGAATAACTCACACTTTTCAACCCAAAAGTGTGATTTCCCTCATAAATAACACTTATATTCTTAAAAACTATGATATCTCCTCTAAATAGGTCAGAAACTATGATCTAGAATCTTTTTTTTTTTTTATGAAATTGTCAAGGTTTGTCGACAACACTGTTTTGGGTTATCTGACCTTTGTTTAAGCCCGTGTTAGGCCTCGATATGCTCAATTCTTCTCCTTGAAGTATAAACAATCCCCCTAGGGTTTCAGTACACTTCCACCCTTTTAGAAGGAGTTGAGTTGAGTATGTATTATAAGATTTGCAGTGTTTTCAGCCATTGCTTCAAGGTCTGATCCATCATTTTTAAAGATACTTAAGATAGGTTATTGATACATCGAAAACTCCCTCTTTAGTTTTGTTTGGAATTTTCCCTTAAGGTCCAATTATTTTCCCTCAGTTTTTATCTTTAACCCTATCTTTTGTAGAAATTTGTCCCTCTAGTATCTTGTTTTTTTGTGTGTCATTTTCAACAGTATAAAGTCATTAGATCCCAGTATCTTCGACATTATATATCTTGGCCATTTTAGTTTGTTTTGAGTAAATTTAGCCCCTATCTAGTCTGGTTATTTGAGAGCCTTGTTTGGGTTGGGATTTATCCATGATTAGTTGTTTATTTTACTAACATTTAATTTTTTTACAGTTTTTCAACATGTTTTGTTTTTTAAATAACCATCAGGGATTAATTAAAATAAACGCACAACTTTCACACACTCACACCTAAAGTGAAGAGCACTTGGTTTAAAATGCCAAGCCAATACATAAACATCATAATTAGTTTATTTGGCAGACAAATACTTGTTTACCACTCTTCAACATTTTCATGTAATTTGTGACTTGTGATCATTGCGCTACCAAGGAATTTTCCACGAATAATCTAAGGTCTTCACCCGCAGTTTCCATTAGGACATCTGACCACCTCGTAAGGTTCGTGTTATTCCTCCCTTGAGTCCCCATTCCAACTCTTGCTCTTCTGGTTCATCGATTTGTTCCTCTAATTCCGCTTATTCTCAACCTCATACACTCATCATGTCAGGCACCAATGGAGGTGTGGGAAACCAACCAACCAGTGGCTCTAGCCCTAATATTGGAGTCACTTCTATTGGAACTGCTAAAGGAACCATCTCGGCTACTCATTTTCCATCTTTAATGGCACATTTAGGCCTTCTTGATTTCAACCAGTTCATCAATGACCCCATACACCATGATGGAGGCTGGCCAACTATGCCAACTAAGCTTCCTTCTGACATTCCTAATTTTCAAGGAAACAGTGTAGAGAACCCAAATAATAATATCCACTCCTTTCAATATTGGTGTTCCTCTAATTCCATCACCGATAACTACATTTTTCTTCAATTTTCCAACACACACTCACTAGAGAAGATGCAAAGTGGTATGTTGACCATCCCATATTGCTTTCGAGAATATTTATAAAGAATTTATATCATATTTCTAGTTACTCCTCTGTTAGGATACTGGTAGCTAGTTTTTTACCATATTCCATCATAATTTTTCCACCCACATTTTTAACCATGTCCAAGAAAGGCGTAGAAGATGGAGCTTGTGTAGAGCTCCTACATTCGATGACTGTGTCTATATGGATTAGTTTCCAAGAACACTCTTAGCCCCCATAGGTAAAGATGTCGAATATAGTTTTCCTCAGACTAGGGAATAATTTCTTCAGGTTTCTTTAAAATATGACTTGATCTATGCCCAGTCAGGTTATGTTTATACTGTTTTACAGGATTTTCCTAGACCTGGTAATGCCACTATAATGGGGACATATCACATCATCAAAGATATCATTGGATCCCTTACAAACCCATCACCATAAAATTACCCAAACATGAGATATGGTCACCCTTAGGGGGGCGTAGTTCCTCGAACACCTATCCCTCTCCTTACAACCGTATCTCGGTCAAAGCACATCTTATTAATTTTCCCAACCACATCAACTGATAATATGGACAATTTCTTCTGAACCTGTTTACAAAAACATTTTCCCACGTCTTTTTTATCCTTACACATAGCCTGGGGCTCCATCCCACGCCTTCTCAACCTTTGCTACAGTAGCCACCGCCTCCTGAAGTGTATGCTTAGTAGACAGAAAATAATCCCCACAATTCAAATAAAAATAATAAGGGGAAAGGAAAATAGAACCAAAAAATGTAGGGTAACTAGGGTCACGAAGGTAATCAACCAAATGTACCCCAAGGGAATCAGCCTAACACTGCAAATTAGCAACAGGGCGATCAGCCCAATTAAAACAAGGTCCTTTGTATGAACAAGGCTTGTGCATATTGTGGTGTACATGACCATTACACACAAAATTGTAACCTTCTACCTTAGATGCGTCTGCTGCTCCAGCTCAGCTGGTTGTGTTCACTAATCCTTTCCCTCAACAAGCATATCTTGCTGCCCAACCCCCACAAGATCTGTTTGCTCATCAACCCCAACAATATTCTATTCTTGATTACCAAAATCTCATGATGAACTGTTGGGTCCCTATATTACTATTATAGTCTCTTACTGTGTCTACGTTTCGGGTCTAGATCAAGACCATCATCAAGACAAATCCTACCAAGAAGAGAGGGGGTTAGACGAAATAAATATAAACATAAGAAGCACATGAGGAGTGAGCATGAGCAAACCAGCAAATATCAAGTAATTGAAATATAACATTAATTTTTCATTTTATTATTATTAAATTATGTTTTATATTAATGTTAAAGTTTGGTTTAATTGATTATAATTAATTTTAATTGAAAATTATTAGAAGTTAGAAAGTAATTTTATAATTATTTTTATTTTTAATTATTAGGATTTAGAAAGTAAATATTATTTTTTAAAGGAGGATTCTATGAATAAATTATGGATGATTAAACTTGAAATGTTATTATATTTATAATAAATCACTTATTTTTGGAATAGGGTCTCCTACAAGCTGCGAAACCGGTCCATTTTAAATACTTTTGATTAGATTTAGTCTAGAGTAGGGGTTTTGGGGTGGGTCAAAGCCCCGAAAGCATTGTAATGGGTAAAAGGGTAAACCAGGGGTCCGAAAACCATGGTTTGTGGACCATAGGAAAGTCTAGGCTAGATTATTATAAATAGAGGAACCTTTTGTATTGTAAGGCGGAGAAATGAAGAGAAATTGATGTGAATTATGGTTTAATTTGGGGAAAGGACTCCTGCTGGCTGTGTGCACGGAGCTCCAAGTCCAGTTGTGTGTGGACCCTGCTGCTGTGTGCACAGGCTGGGAAGGGGATTGTATGAAGGAATTGATGAATTGATGAATAAGAAAGGTTGATAGAGAAATAAATCTGTGAGTACTCTTTGTGTGAATCATTAGAAATTACTGCATTGTGCATTTTTTGTATTTAAGATGCGAAGATCTATGTAAGTGTGTTTTCTATATCTAGATTTGTTCTGTTCTATTTATGAAATGTTGTGCTACTATCATAAAAGCATATAATTATAGATCTAGTGAACGTGAATGTGAATAGAGACCTGATTGACCCTGCGCAGAACAAGGTAATCTGGGCATCACAAGGCCTAGCGCAGCTCTACTTTCCTTACCTATCCTTTCTCAGGGTGTCGAAACCTGGTTCCAGCACCCACCCATACTACTTTAGGTGAGACTTTAACCTACACAAGCAGGTCACTGCCGAAAGGGCTAGTAGTATAGGGGTTTGTTAGCAAACCTTAAGCTCCGAACCTAGGTGAGGACCCCTCGAGCCAACAAATGGTTCCATTGTTGGGACCATGAGCATTTTGAGGAAGTGATCAGGTAGTGACAAGCGAATACTAGAGATCTAACATGGAAGTGAACGAGCACTACTTTGGATGAAAGAAAAACCTAGAGCGGTAAGTACTATCGAACCAATCAAGAATAGGATCACTCTACCCATAGCCCGCTGAGAAGAGCAACTATGTAAGGTTTACCAGTCACCCCAATGTCAGACTCACGGGAGAACAAGCCCTCAACTAGAAACTCGCTAGAAGGAGACATGCTGGTACACTTGAAATTACCCACCCTTTAAGGCGCAGCTGACGAGGACATGGATCATTTTTGGTTCGTGGCCGACTCTGTATGGACTGCGCAAGGGGTGGTAAGCGATATTGTGAAGAGAGCATAGTTGTCCCTGGAATTTGAAGAAAGAGCTTTGGACTGGTATATGCGGTACATCTCTCAAAATGGGAATGCATCTCTTCAAAATATTAAAGACGCCCTAAAATAGCAGTTCCGGAAGCCAAAATCTTACTCTCAGTTGGTAGCTGAAGTAAAATACTTCAAGCAAGGTGCGTCTGAATCAGTGTGAGAGGCCGATCAGTGATTGAAGAAAGAAATTAGGGAAGGAGGGTTCAAGTACGATGACAGACAACACACAAAATGGTTCATCTCTATGTTTCTACCTCACTTACGTATACCAATGGGCCACTAGACCTTCGAGTCGCAGGAAAAATCTTTGGAAGCTGCCATGAAACTCGAGGCCGTGCCTAAGGATGACATGTTGGGTGGAGTACAATAGATTCAAGAGCATCTTGGAGCCATGCACAAGGAAATTCAGAGCTTACGGATGGAACAGGGGAAAGGAGCTAGCGGAGACCTCTAGTGCATACAATGTCGGGTGTTTGGCCATATAAAGGACCACTGTCCTGTATTGACAGATTACTTGTAGGTAGGGGGAGCTTGTCCACTACGCCGCAGCTCCAGCGGATCTGCACTATGGTACGATGACTGCTAGGTAGCGGGACTACATGATACGGCCGAGTGCCCTTAGCTAAGTATGGGCGAACTGAAGCAACAATGGTGTAGGTTCTACTGGTCGATAGGGAAGGATGAGCAGAAATGTCGCACATATGACTTGATGGTAGATTGAGGAAACCTTTATAGGGTACAATCAAACCCTGTGTTGCCGAGATCCCCCGTGAACTTTGGTGGCTCCCCTGCAAGGGGCAAAGGGGGCGGGGAGGAAACGCAGTACGGGCGTGGGGGAAACTAATCTGCTATAACTGCAGAGAGGTAGGGCTCTTCGCTAGCGACTTCCCAAATCCCACCATGAAATCCTGCAAATATTTCCAGCAGCTGGACCATGAGATTGAAGACTGTCCAATCTTGATAGAAAAAATGCAGGAAAAACAGCCCACCCCTACGCAGAATGTGTAAAGAGTAAAAATCGAGCTAATGAATGTATACCCGAGTGTAAAAATCATGACACGCAGTGGGATGGTCACCCAAGGAGCCAAGGAAGTGCTTTCCTAGGATCCCACAACCTCTTTGAAAGGATTGAACATTGGAGGGCAAGAAACACTAGCAGCTCCTACGCAGCCACCGACGCACCACAAGATAGAGGAAGGAGTTGAGCCCTTTCTACAGGCATGTCTGAAGCTGTTACATAACCCGCAGGCTGTAGAAAACCTTCAAGTATTACTCTATAGGTGCGCAGCCCGGCCCAACACAATTCCTGAGACCAGGGATGTACACAAGCTATACAACTATAAGAAACGTAGCCGAAGAGAACTGCGGATGGCTGCGCATATTGGCAACTACGAGATGGATCAAGTTATTCTCGATCTTTGGTTGGACGCAAACGTATTACCAAATCAAACATGGCAACGAATGGGAGATCCTAAATTGGAATGGTCCACCATCCAGCTGCGCATGGCGAATCAACAGAAGATCATCCCTTTGGGAAGATTGCCAAAGTCATGGTAGATATCGCAGGAGTAAAAGTCCTAGCTGACTTTGAAGTCATATAAATTGTGGAGGATGCAGATCCTTACCCTGTACTCCTCGGACTGGACTAGGCTATAGACATGGGGGGTGTCATCAATCTCAAAAAGTGGAACATGGTGTTTGAGAATCACCGTACGCCCGTAATAGTACCACTAGACGTCACCGAAGGTGGGCAGTATATAGAATCAACATACGAGGAGGAGGAAATAGATCACATTTACAAATTGACTATGCAGCACAAAGATCAGGTTAGCCCCACAACAGACAGAATACTCTATTGCGAGAAGGACAGTGAATGCTTTTCTGACCCTGATAGGGAACTGTAGATTTGGCGAAACCAGTTACATAATGTTTCGGCGCTATGATGCCCTTAGGTCACAAGGACCCTCTACTGCATTTCTTCGGAGGTAAGAGATCTTCCCCACTTTGATGGGTCTGGTAGCATCTAGGAATTACTAACACTGGAAGCTAGGGTGCCAAGAGAATGACGGCTCTGGGCCCTTAATCTAGCTTTGCATGGGACACCTGCTCAATGGTGGGATACCCACAAGAACGCATTCCCATATTGGGAAACGTGTTGGGATAGGATGATTCTGTGGTTCACCCCTCCTGCTGATGTATCCACCAAGATATTCCTCGGACCCGGGAATCCTCGTGCACATCTGCATTCCTGGATGACCAAATGGTCCGACCGGACTACAGAAGAATGGGTCCATCTATTTTTTCATGCCTTGGGCCCTATCCCTGCCACTTGGTACTTAGATGCAGAGTTACACCAGCGTACCCGCCATTTGGAAATGCTAAAAGAGGACTTTATAGGAACGTTCAGACTAATTGGAGGGACAGAGACACTCGACGAAAATCTGCAGGACATCGATGTGTTTATATTTAATAAGTCTCACCGCCATTCCACACCAATGGTCCTAACATGGGAAGCATAGATGCAAGGCATAGTCAACTGCCAGAGCTTGGCGATTGACAAAGAAGAACATAATCCATGAAACATCTCCGTTCCAGAATCTAAAGGGGAACACATCATTATTGGACCCTCGCTATAGAATATTGATGTGACGCAACCTCTTAAGCTTCACGAAGTTAATATTGGGATGGAAGAACACCCTAAGCTAGCTAAAATTCAGGACTATTGGGATGAAGGAACCGTAGGCAAAATTTCCGAGTTACTTACGAAGTATCAGGACTTATTTCCGACAAAGTTTTCTGAGCTCAAAGGAATCACTAGGGACCTGGTCATTATGCACATCACTTTGAAACCTAAGGCACATTGCATCAAGCGGCGGCCTTACCGAGTGAATCCTAAATATAAGCAAAAGGTCAAAGAAGAACTGGACAAACTGCTTGCCGTAGGTATCATTGAACCGATTGAACAATTGAATTTGGTAAGTCCAATGGTCATCCAGGAGAAGAAGAAAAAGGGGGAAATATGCATCTGCGTGGATCTATGCAAGTTAAATGATACCTACATCCATACCCCTTCCCTATGCCCTTCTCCGATGAAATCCTTGATAATGTGGGCAGACAGCAGGCCTATTCCTTCACCGATGGGTTCTAAGGGTACCATCAGATCTGAATTGCACCTGAAGATCGTAGTAAGACTACATTTGCGACCGAATGGGGGTCCTTTCAGTATACGGTCATGCCCTTTGGCATCAAGAACGCACCTGCTATTTTCTCAAGGGTTGTAGTTGATGTATTCAAGGAGGTTATTCATAAGCTCGAGGAGGTTTATTTCGATGACTAGATGGTTTTAGGCCTGGTAAAGGAGAATATATCTAACCTACAATTAATGTTGGATGCATGCCGAAAGCACCAGATTTACTTGAATATGAAAAAGTGCATCTTCTGTGTACCATTCAGAATCTTGCTCAGACACATTGTCTGTCAACAAGGATTGATGGTTGATCCTGCAAAGGTAGCCGTAATTATAAACCTTGCAGTCCCAACGATGGAAAAATAGTTGCGTTCTATTCACGAACACGGGCATTTAAAGGAAATTCATTTAGGGGTATTCTCTGATCACAACAGCCATTGAAAATCTACTTAAAAAAGACGTCTCCTTCTTCTGGAATGATGAACGTCAGAAGAGCTTTGAATTTCTCAAGGAGAAGATGATCTCTACACCCATACTAATATTTCCTAACTGGTCGAAGGAATTTCATTTACATGTGGATGCGTCAAGCATAGCGTTGGGCACTATCCTCACTCAACCTGGAGAAGGAGATATTGATCACCCAGTTGCCTTTGCGAGTCGGAAACTCTCCGGCGCAGAACGAAACTCCTCTACCACTGAGCGCAAAGGACTGGCTATGGTATAAGCGTTACAGAAATATCAGTACTATCTACTAGGTGGACACTTTAAAATGTTTACTGATCATTTGGCTTTGAAATACCTAGTCAACAAGCCTGTGTTGGGGTGGGGAAGATTTTCTGCTGGCTGTTACTATTCCACGAATATGATTTTGAGATCATCGTCAAGCCCGAAAGGTTGAATGCAGGCCTGGATCATCTGTCTCACATCGAAACAGGGGAAGAACCTAGTAACTTGGAGGAGGGCTCACCAGATGTGAAGTTGTTCACCATTAGGGTGGTTGACGCACACTTTGCTGATATCATTGAGTTCCTCACTATAGGCGTGGTCCCTACCGAATATTCGGTGCAGCAGAAGAAGGAGTTGGTTACTTAGGAAACGACCTTTACTTTCATCGTCGGTTAGTTATACAAGCTAGGCATGGATGAGATACTACGCAGATATGTCATGTAACATGAGCGACCTGTTGTTTTAGCAGAAGTACACGAAAGTGTCGTAGGAGGCCACTATGCAGGACAAGCTATGACACAAAAGATTTTGAGGGCTGGGTTATGGTGGCCTACCCTACATTATAATTCTTACACCCATTGTAGATCATGCAATACATGCCAGTGAATAGAACGGCCCTCGTGCCGAGATGAGATGTCATTATAGCCTCAAGTGGCTCTCCAGGATTTTGAGAAATTTCCCATTGACTTTATAGGACCCATCAATCTGCGAAGCAAGAAAACAGGTGTGTGCTACATTATTACCACCACTGACTATATCACTCGATGGGCCAAGGCACAAGTGGTGAAGGATTGTACTACAGATACTGCTGCACACTTCATCTTTGAACAAATTCTGACTAGGTTTGGTTGCCCAAAGATCCTAATGAGTGACAAAGGTATGCACTTCGTTAAGCAAATGATTCAAGCCCTGAATGAGGAATTCTGGATCCACCATGCAAAGAGTACACCATACCATCCCCACGCAAATGGGGCGGTTGAATATTTTAACAAAATTTTGGAATAGGCATTAACTAAGGTTTCCAATGTCGATCGTATTGACTGGGATGTTCGCATTCCCTCTGTTCTGTGGGCCTACTGAACAACCTGCAAGAAGCTGACAGGCAGGACCCCCTTCCGAATGGTCTATGACAAGGATGCCATTATGCCCATAGAGTACATTGTTCCTAGCCTACGCATCGCATAATTTACAAATATGGCGGACCCAGATATCATAGAGGAGTGTCTTGCTTAGCTTTTGGCTTTGGAGGAAGATCAATTTATTGCTAATTTTCATCAACAGGTTCAGAAGGGTCATGATAAAGCCTGGCATGATCAACATATTCACCAAAAGACATTCGTCACAGGTGATCTCATCCTTTTATATGATATCCAATTTGCAAAACACCTAGGCAATTTCCGGTAGCACTAGCTTGGTCCCTACAGAGTTAAGGAAATCACGAATGGTAGAGCAGTCGAGCTAGCTACCCTTTCTAGTGACATCTTACCTAGCTTTGTCAATGGTAGTTGACTCAAGCCATACTAGGCTCAATGGCTATATGGCAGCCACAGTGACTCGGGATGAGCCACAAGATTGTGCTGGGGGACTGTTGGAACAGGGTCTCCTACAAGCTGCGAAACTGATCCATTTTGAATACTTTTGATTAGATTTAGTCTAGCACAGGGGTTTTGGGGTGGTTCAAAGCCCCAAAAGCATTATAATGGGTAAAAGGGTAAACCAGTGGTCCAAAAACCACGGTTTGCGGACCATAGGAAAGTATAGGCTAGATTATTATAAATAGAGGAACCTTTTGTATTGTAGGGTGGAGATATGAAGAGAAATTAATGAAAATTGTGGTTTAAGTTATCTGCTTGGGTTTTTGGGGACATGACTCTTGTGGCTGTGTGCACAAAGCTCCAATTCCAGCTGTGTGCAGACCCTGCTGCTGTGTGCATAGGTTGAGAAGGGAATTTTATAAAAGAATTGATGAATTGATGAATAAGAAAGGTTAATAGAGAACTGAATATGTGAGTACTCTTTGTGTGAATCATTGGTAATTACTGCATTGTGCATTTTTTGTATTTAAGCTGCGAAGATCTATGTAAGTTTTTTTTTCTGTATCTGGATCTGTTCTGTTTTGTTTATGCAATGTTGTGCGACTGTCATAAAAGCATATAACTACAGATCTTACACACGTGGATGTGAATAGAGACCTAATTTACCCTATGCAAAATAGGGTAATTTGGGAATCACAGGGCCTAGCGTAGCTCTACTTGCCTTACCTATCCTTTCTTAGGTTGTGGAAACCTGGTTCTAGCACCCACCCATACTACTTCGGGTGAGACTTTGACCTCTGCAAGCAGGACAATGTCGAAAGGGTCAGTAGTATAGGGGTTTGTTGGCAAACCTTGAGCTCTGAACCTAGGTCAGGACCCCTCAAGCCAACACTTATTATTTATTACTTAAATTATTAATATTATATTATTAATTGAGAATGGTATAACTATAATATTTGTTTAATTAATATTAATATTAGAGTCACATAATCTTTTTCTTATTAGATAAATAATATCTAGGTTTTTAAAGGTTGGGTTAATATTAAATTGATATTATATATTTTTTTAAATGTTAAGGCTAATATGCTAATAGTGAGGAAGTTAACTATTATTGATAATATTTGTTAATTAATGTTAATATTAGAGCTAACTACTATTAATTCTATTCTGAAGTTTAGATAAAATTTCCTTATACATAATGAAATTCGAAGAATTCAATTACTTGACATTTGTTGGTTCGCTCGTGCTCACTCCTCATGCGCTTATTATGTTTATTACTCAAGCAATTCTGTGGTCTCAATCTTACACCAACCTTTGCTTTTGTCAAACACGGACTGCATAGCCAACACACCCGCAAAGCATTCGATTGGCTCATTATATTCCTTATACATCATGAAATTTGAAGAATTGAATTACTTGAAATTTGTTGGTCAGCTCACGCTCACTTATAATGCACTTCTTATGTTTATTCCTGAGCAGTGCCATGATCTCAATCTTACACCAACCTTCCCTTCTATCAAACACATACTACATAGCCATCACACCCGCAGAGCATTCGACCGGCTCAGTAAATTCCTTATACGTCATGAAATTCGAAGAATTCAATTACTTGACATTTGCTACTTGGCTCACACTCACTCCTCATGCACTTCTTATGCTTATTCCCGAATCAGTGTCGTGATCTCGATCTTCCACCAAAATTCGCTTCTGTCAAACATAGACTACGTAGCTAGCACACCCGTAAAGCATTTGACCGACCCAATAAATTCCTTATACGTCATGAAATTCGAAGAATTCAATTACTTGACATTTATTGGTCAGCTCATGCTCTCTCCTCATGCACTTCTTATGTTTATTGTTGAATAATTACCATGATATCAATCTTAAACCAAACTTTGCTTCTATCAAACATAGACTACATGGCCAGTATACCTGCAGAGCATTCAACCGGCTCAGTAAATTCACTATACGTCATGAAATTCCAAGAATTCAATTACTTGACATTTGTTGGTCAGCTCACGCTCACTCCTTATGCACTTATTATATTTATTCCTAAAGCAGTGCCATGATCTCTATATTACACCAACCTTTGCTTTTTTTAAACACAAACTACATAACTAGCACATCCCCAAAGCATTCGACCGGCGCAGTAAATTCCTTATACATCATGAAATTCGAAGAATTCAATTACTTGACATTTTCTAGTCGACTCATGCTCATTCCTCATGTTCTTCTTTTGTTTATATTTATTGCATATAAATGCCTCTCTTCTTGGTAGAATTTGTCCTGATAATGGGTCTTGATCTAGAACTGAAACGTAGACACAAAAATGCATACTGTGGAGAATCTTAATTCAAAAGCTCAAAACTCACACTACAAAAACCTTCAAACAATAATTGGTACCTTGTACGGAAGAGAAACTTGGATTGAGATACTTAATATCAAGGAAACAAGGGTTAAAATCCAGATAAGAGAGGCTCATCTATTTTTCCTAAAGCAGTGTCGACATCTTGATCTGACACCAACCTTTGCTTCTGTCGAACACAAAATACATAGGTAGCACACCCACAAAGCATTCAACCAGCTCAGTAAATTCCTTATACGTCATGAAATTTGAAGAATTCAATTACTTGACATTTGCTGGCCGGCTCATGCTCACTCCTCACGCACTTTTATGCTTATATTTATTGCACATAACCTCCTCTCTTCTTGGCAGGATTTTTCCTTATCATGGTTCTTGATCTAGACCCGAAATGTAGATGCAAAATGCATACTGTGAAGATTCTAAATTCAACATCCCAAAAATCACACTGCTGAAACCTTCAAACTATAAATAGTCCCTTAGTGTTGTTAGTGTAACCCCCTTATTGTTATTGTTGTACCCTTGTGACCCCAATATTGTTATTATTGTGCCCTTACATTATTATTTCTATGTCAGCTAGGATTATATTATGACCCCATGGACTCCTATATATAGAAGGAGGTTTTTTCATTTGTATCATCAAAGAATTTCTCATTTATGTACTGTAAAGGAGGTTTCCCCCTCGAAGTGGCTTATTTCTAAGGTGTCGATCTCTCCTTTATTCTATTTTTGGATTTCGTTTCATAACATTTGGTATCAGAGCTTTGGATTCTAGTGTTTCGCTACTCCAAACAATCATCGTGTAATTTTCACTATAAATTTTTTTATATGAAGGTTCATAAGCCAAAATTTTTATAGAGAGAAGCCCAAATCCTGATGAATTTCATGTAAAAATTTTAGATCTTGTTTCACAGTATTTTCATAGATATGATCTGTGGAAGTTAGGGTTTGTTTAAGGCTCCCGAATTTAACCTAAACAGACTACCACGGAATTTTTGTTACAAAGTTTTTTATGCAAATAATTTTAATGACTAATGTTTACAAGGCCAAATTTTAGGTATTTAAGATTTGAAATCACAGAGATAATTTAGTTTCACTATCGAGCATAATTCTTGTTTTGAAAATGATTTTGAATTGATTCCAAGGGCATATTGTAGAATAGATATCAGTATTGGGTAATAAAATGCACTATAAAAAGAATTAAACACCCATCAAGCCTTTAGAAGGCTCTACTATGAGTCATGAAGATAGAGAATGGCATCGTAACATATCAAAATTACAAGAGAAAGTGCACCAAATTTCGCTCTTTCAAAGAGAAACAAAAAATGAAATGAAAGTTTTGAAGAAAGGCATGGAAGCTAAGATGGATGGTTTGAAGAAAGGAATAGAGCTAAGATGGATGGCATGGAATCTAAGATGGAGGGCATGGACGGTGGCATGGAAGCTAATATGGATGACATGGAAGAAAAAAATTAAAGACAACATGGACAACATGAAGAATGATCTAAAAGAAGATATGGAAGGTTTGACAAAGTTTATACAAGAAATGTTTCCTAATGGAGAAAATATTGTAGAGGAAACTTGTGATGAGAAAAAAATAAATTTTAATCATGATTTCATAAACTCTAATTTTGGATGGAATAACCACCATATTCCAAAGATGGATATGAGGAAGTTTGATGGCAAATATCCTATATAACGGATTCTATAGATGGAGAAATATTTTTATCTCAATAATGTGCAAAACACACAAAAGGTACGCATTGCAACTTTACATTTAGAACAAAATACATTTGTATGGTATCGATGGATTTTCTCCCGTAGAAATTTTTTTACTTAGTTAATTTTTACGGAGGAAATGATAGCACATTATGCCGATACAAAGAGAAACACCTTCTTTAGCCAATTGATAAATATCAAACAAAAGGTTTCAGTGGTGGAGCACATTGAGGACTTCCAAAAATTGAAAATAAGGGTAACTGATATTCCAGAGGAACACGGGATTGATGTCTTCAGACTTTAAAGGATAACATCCAACATGACGTTCGCGTCTAGGAACATGATTCATTGGGGAAGGCATTCAGATTGGCAAGAAAAATTGAATGTAAAATTATGGCGACAAGGAAGCCTACCACTCACATCTATAAATATAGAAGTGTTGCTACTCCTACATTTCCACAACTTACAAAGTTGACGTTGCAATTGGAAGAAAAAACAGCAAAATTTATTTTCTACATTTGTGATAGAAAATACACTAAAGGTCATAAGTGTGTCGAGAAGAAATTATTTTACATAGATTCTGAAGAGGACCAAATAAATGAACAAGAAACTTCAAAAGAAGAGGATATACACTAGGAACCAACCCTAGAAGAAGAGGAAATGAGTCTGATCATATCATGTAATGCATTGGCAGGAATTACCACTCCTCAAACTCTCAAGATATAAGGACATATCAAGAAGAAAATGGTAATATGAAGATAGTGTTCATTGATTCGGGTAGTACCCAAAATTTTATTCATTGTAAGGTAGCAAAGGAATTGAATTGTTTCCAATACCCAGAACCTGAATGTCAAATGACGGTTGCAAATGGAGGAACAATAAATTGCTATGGAAAATTTCATAATATCAAGCTAACCATGGGGGAATATGTATTGAATAGTCCAATGCTTTCCATTCCAATGGGAAGTGCTAATGTTGTACTATAACTACAATGGTTACAATCTTTGTGGATGGTAGCTTTTAATTTTTAAGAATTTTTCTTGAAATTTTTTTCGTAAGGAAATGAATTCGAATTATGGGGTATTGCAGGGAATTTAGGAAATATAATAAGCTCCAATGCCATGAAATTTTTTTTGAAGAAAGAACAACAAAGCATAATTGTACAATTATGCTCACTACAAGTTCCAACATCAAAATAATGTATTTCTCCAGATCTCCAAAAAGTGTTGGAAAATCATTCCAAGGTGTTTGAAATTCCCAAATGACTCTCTCCTATTCGTGATCATGATAATGATATTAATTTGATTCTAGGGATTGTTACTCCAAACATTAGGCCTTACAGATATCCTTATGTCCAAAAGAGCGAAATTGAATGTATGATTGCAGAAATGTTAGAGGTTGGTATAATTCAAGGTAGTCAAATTTCTTTCTTTTCTACAGTAGTATTGGTGCACAAGAAGGATGAATCATGGTGCATGTGTCTGAATTATAGGGAGCTCAATAAGCTCACTATCAAAGATAAATTTTCCATACCTGTGATTAATGAATTATTGGATGAATTACATGGGGAAATTTATTTTACCAAGTTGGATCTTCGTTCAAGATATCATCAAATTAGAATTAAGACTGATGATATTCTAAAAACAACATTTCGAACTCATGAGGGTGATTATGAATTTTTGGTCATGCCTTTTGGCCTTACCAATGCACCTTCTACATTTCAACGGTTGATGAATTCCATTTTCAAACCCTTCCTTAGAGAATTTATACTAATATTTTTTTATGATATACTAATCTACAATATTTCTTGTAAGGATCATGTTCAACATGTTGACAGGGTGTTCAAACTATTGGAGGAGAAGAAATTATATGAAAAAATATCCAAATGTTTCTTTGGAGTACAAGAGGTGGAATATCTAGGTCATATTTTATCTCATGAGAGTTTTAAGGTAGACCATAACAAAATTAAAGCCATTAAGGAATGGAAAGTCCCCACAACCATAAAGTAGTTGCGAGGAATTATCGAGTTAACAAAGTATTATCTCAAGTTTTTTAAGAATTACGGGAGAATAGAAGAACCTCTAACAACATTATTGAATAAAGATGCATTTTCATGGACTCCTGAAGAAACTAAGGCCTTTGAACATCTTAAAGAGGCAAAGTGCCTAGTACTGGTCTTAGCTATGCCAGACTTCACAAAAACCTTTATTGTATAATGTGATGTCTCAGGAAATGGAATTGGTGTTGTTTTAATGCAATAAGTGTTGGGCCGCTAATATGTTATGATCATTATCACTTTTTAACACCTATTTCGTCCATTTCTACTCTTTTTTATCATGTCATTTATCATAATTTATCATATAATTCCATTTTATAATTATTTATGCTCTTATGGATAAATACTATTTCTTCTCCTTTATTTTCAATAAATTTATGATTATGCATGATTTTACCAGTTATGGTTTATTAATAATTTTTTTGTAACATCACTCACCATTTTAGCCTCCAAGATATTTTCCATATTGCAGAGTTGATCTCCAGCTCATCATTAAATATGCCAACTCAGAAATTCGCTAGAATAAGGAGTGACACTTTTTCATTGGATGTATTGGGAAAATGGAGAAGAATCTGGAAAATCCGAAACATGGGTTTTATATAGAACGGACCGAATTAACTTTATTGAAGAATAGTTTGCCAACATTCGGCCTGTATTGAGAGAAACATAAGGTTCTCTAACGAATATTTTCCCAGATTCGCTGTTGTTGCTGTTTTCCAAATTATTCCAGTTGCAATACCAAATTCGTCCTGTTCCTATTAAATGATTGATGGAAGGATATTTCAGATATGATCTTACCGATAAATTGGTTGTGAGAAATCTAATTTTTTAAGAGGAATAATTTCTAATCATATCGGTTGTAACTTCTCTTTTCTCTATGTGTATTTAAATCAGAACAGAGATCAGAGAAAGGTGGTTATTATGGGGATTCATGATGGATGATTAAAGAGAGAATTAGATGGATTATTAGATTAGAGATAGATAGGATAGGATATGAGGAATGGGAGAGTTACTATCAAAATTGTAATTTTTATCATCGACTCTCGTTGTTGAAGTAGAGAATGAACTTGCTATAACGATTATGCAATAATGAATATATAAAAAAAGTTGCAGTTCCTTCGTATCTCCTGAAGTAATCTGACGGTATTCACCGGCGGCTAAGGGCCTGGCTCTTGGTGGATCTACTTGTCATTCCTGTATCATACAGTGTGGTTTGCCTTATTTCTGATTTCTGCAAGTGTGGTTTGTTTAATGATTACTTTCTGCAATTGAATTGCATTTCTCTTCCTTTCCCTCATAAAAATATATTTTCTTTCTACAAGTATATTGTTGTGTTGCTCATTCTAATTATGAAGCTTCGTTGTTCATTTCAGTAACTTCATTTTGTTTTTCATTGCATTCACATAAGCGTTGTTGTCTATTTCTATTATATAGCGTTTCTGCTCATTTACTTTCTGCAATCATTTAGTTTTTCGTTTGAGAATTCATACAGTTAGCATAAGTATCTCATTTCCATTAGTTGCAGTAGCATTATTGATTTAATTCATTTCCATTTCCAATCGGTTATTTAGTGTATTGTGTGTGAGATCAACAACTGTAAAGAACATTGGCTATTATTTTCAAAGCTCTCAGATTGAGGATCTTATTTATGCTTGATTAGTTTACATCAGTTAAAAGAGGAATGAGTTATTGCTACTGTATCCTCGACTGATAATTGTTGTTACTTTGCTGAATGAATGATTTAGTTTTAGAGCATTGAGTTTCCTTTAGTTGCAAGTGGGATTTATTAAAAGCATCTGTTTATTATTTTATTTGAAAGATCTGTACTACATCTTAAGAAACATTACTCTCTAGGATTATAGCGTGCACATATTGTATACACTCTTCAAATAAGAGGACTTTCCCGAGTTGATAATTAATGTGGGATAAATAGGAGTTTTAAAAGGCACATTTTAGCACCCAACATTTTGGTGTCGTTGCTGGGGAGAGTGTTGCCATTTCACAAAGAGTGATGTATGTTTGATATTTGTTGTTGGGAAAGAACTGGGTATTAAAAACGGAAGTTAAGAACCTACGTAACGAGCAAGTAAAGTGGTTTCTCCTCTGCCCGCTTTTTAGCACAATTGCATAGAAGTTGAAGTAGGTGTTTCATGTTTGTCTACTGTGAAATAATTGGGTATTAAAAATGGAAGGTAAGAACCTGCGTAATAAGTAAAGTGCTTGCTCCTCCGCTTGCTTTTTAGCAAAATTGCGTAGGAATTGAAGTAGGAATTTTAGAGGTAGAATTTAAAAAAAAATTCTTGTAATTCCACTCGAGTGGTGATGTAAGCACCACCCATTTCACTAACCAATTGATAGGAACATTTGAAGGAGGATCCTCAAATAAATACATGAAGAAAATCTCTTATTATGGTACAAAATGGCTCACATTGCAACTTTTGAATTCCCTATCAAAGATCTAGGATGAGTGACACAAATGCACATAATTCCCCCATCGTCTCTACCAAATTTTCATGGTTTGAAAAATGAACATCTACATACATTCTTATTTGAGTTTGAAATACTTTGTAGAGGATATGATTATCGTACTAATGATCGAAGGTTGAAATTTTTTCCTCTCACTCTAAAAGGAGCAGCTCTCCGATGGTTCATGAACCTTGGTCGGAACTGCATCCAAACATGGGAGGACATGAAGAACATATTCTTGAAGAATTACCAAGACTACTACAAATCCAATGAAGATATTTTCAGTATGATATAAGGGGAAGATGAAAGCTTGGATGACTATGTAGAGCGATTTCAATATAACCTTCAAAAATCAAAGCATAAGAATTTGGAAAAAGAGATATTGAAAACACTCCTTCTTAAAGGAATCAAAGATGAATTTTTAGAAATCTTAAATCTGATAGGAAAAGGTGATATTTTTCATTTATCATATGATGATGTTTGTGAATTGTGCATAAGGCATTCAAGAGGAATTTCCAAGGATGGTAAGAATTCTAGAGAAGTTTCTTCTTTCTTTTCCAAATTTACTACAAGAACAAGAGACATAAGAGGTGAAATCAATGTTTTATTTGAAAATTTTAAATATGATTTCATTAGCTCTCTAAATTCACAATTGAATGTTTTGCAGGTTCAGAAAAATCAAGAATTTGATGAAGTGTTTTTCCCTCATTACCAAAAGGAGCATCCCATAGATAGTTGTTCTTCCTTATCTAGGATGGAAGTAGCATATCAAAGAGATGTGGAAGCTGAAACAAGGTCAAAACCATGGAAATCATGGCTTACAGGTATGGTTCAAAACACTTCCTCTCCATTCTCTTAATTGCATAATCCATTATGGAATACTCATATGTTAGGGCAGCCATGCCAATCTCAATATCACCACCACCAATATTGTCTACAAGTTTGGCATGGTTCATCTTATGATTGCATGACTAATCTCCCTCATCTTGTAGCACAAACACATCTTCCAGATCTTCCACAACATCTTGCTTGCCCATAAAAATCATCCATTCAACCCAATCAACTACATCATCAAAATGCTCCATTCCCTACACAATTTCCTGCTCAACTCATTCCACACCCTCACCATAATAAAACAGTACAACATGCTTACAGTGTTGAACTACAAAATTTACCCACCCTTCCCACCCATTCTATCTCACATGCACCATTGGAGAAAACTTATACTGAGATTCAGAATGTCTCAAATCCAAAAATTGTAGAGGTTATGAAAGAAAATGAGGTTTCTTATAGCCTGCATCAAAAAGCTGTTTTAAACACTCAAGAACTTCATGATATGATGGCTATGGGAAATCAAGAAATTAAGGGATACATTGAAGATTTGTTTCACTCCATTTGTTTGCAGCATCACTCCATACTTCAACAATTTTTGCCACCATCTTTTCAAGGGAAGTTGGCTTCTCATACCCTACTATTTATTAACATGCATTTTTCAAATTTGGGTATGTACATACTAGAGGCCTTATTTCGAAAGTGGCTCCATTGGAAGTACTATTATACGTAAGAATATTAAATTTTCAAATAAGAGTAGGTTAGTGGAGAAAATAAATAAATAAGGACATATAAATACATTTTTATTATTATGTAAAAATTGTTTTTGTTGCAACACGCTGTGGAAATCAACATCAGTGATAAATATTTTAATTTATTTGTCTATGTAGATGCATTATATTGAAAATAAAAATTATACAAACACTCATATTCATTTTTATCGCCAATATGGAAAAATTTCTTGAATATCATAATTTTTGGCTTGCGGGGTTGATGAAATTTCTGAAAAAAGAGTTGGGACAGTCATGTTTTGAGCAACCAAAAGTGAATATTTTTAAAACCTGTTTCTATCCTAAGTATCCCTTGATTTCTGATTTCCAACCCAATTTGAATCACTCCATTTGGATTTGAAATGAAAAACTTATAACCAAAACATTGACAGGGTGTCTAGTAGGCATCTCAGGAACAAAATTCAGACAGTCAATTTTTGGAGGCCTAAATGACTATATTCTTAAAAACTGTTTCTATGGTATATTCATACATGAATCTAGTTTACAACATAATTTGAATCACTGGATTTAGATATCATATGAGAAATTTATGACCAAAATACTGACTTCTTATCATAAATCAGCACTCTTGAAACTTTGTTTTCTTGGCTGTTCACTAGCATATTTGACCCATCAATTCTTATTTTGTTCAAAACCTATTTATATTGGAGATAAGTAAATTAATATTCTTTCATTTCCAATTTCAATATGCTTAATCCGTCAACAAATGAGAAATCTATGCTTAAAATATCCATTGTTGGTCTAAGATAGATAATCGAAAATGACTCTATTATGCAGGTTGTTCTAAGTAACATTGACATATCATATCATGGAATTTTTAAAACCTGTTTTTATTGGAGATAAAAATATGAATTAGATCTCATCTAGCTTTGGAATCACTCAAATTGGACAAAAAACAAAGAAGTTATGATTAAAACACTGCGGGTTAGCATGATTGGCCACTGCTCTCCCGCAGGTAATAAATTAATTTTACATTATTTTTTTTTCCATGGATTTGTTCTACATAGTAAATAATTGTTAGTTTTTTGTATAATTCTTGGATTAGGGGAGCCCGATCACCTCTCTTTCTCCGTGATTTAATTTTTTATTGCAGGTAGACACTCATTTTTTGCAAGTCTTAGGAGAATAAAGGTGGTCAATTTATGGATGAGCGATTCTTGAAAGAAATTTTAATGAAACAAGAGAATTTCATCCGATTCATTACCTAACAGATTCATAACAAAAAAAAATGAAGAATTGATTCCCATTTTGAAGATTCATGTCACTGCTGTCAATACATTTTTCCAAAAGATCATTTTTTTTCATTGACAGATTGGTATTACCTTACGAAATAACATCATAGCTGTTGTAACTTAACTTATTTATTTATGATCTTGTTTTTAAATAAAGTGTTGTTTCCTTTTGATTTATTTTATTTTTGTGTGTTTTAGGTGTTGATTCCTTCAAATTGCAGTTTCCACTCCATTGGAGATTGAACAATGAGGACCCCACCATGCAAGTGTCAATTGCAAAAGGCAATCCTTCGGCAACTTCATTTCTGTAAAAAGATATTTATTTTTAAACTGTCAATATGATTGTTTTATGTGTTTTTCTCTGTTTTTCTACGGCTGTAAATATGATTTATTTTCTCTGTTTTTCTATAAATATGATTTCTTTTCTCTGTTTTTCTATAAATATGATTTCTTTTCTCTGTTTTTGTATAAATATGATTTCTTTTCTCTGTTTTTCTCTAAATAGAATTGTTTTTTATTGTTTTTCTCTATTGCTTTTCTTTTTACAATTGTCTTTCTATTTTTTAGAGCAGTAGGGATGATTGCTTTGATGTTCCGTACAGGGAACACTAATTTTTGTGTGTTTGTCTTTTTTCTGTTCCTCTTAAGGAACAATTTTCGTTCCTCTTAAGGAACAATAGTCGTTCCTCTTAAGGAACAACAATTTTGCGTGTTTGTCTTTTTGATGTTCCATTTAAGGAACAACTGTTGTTCCTCTTAAGGAACAACAACCATTCCATTTAAGGAACAACAATTTCGAGTGCTGATTTTTTTGTTGTTCCTTTTAAGGAACAACACTTTTTTGTGTATTTTTTTTTGCTGTTCCTTTTAAGGAACAACACTTTTTCGCATGCATTTTTTTGCTGTTCCTTAAAAGGAACAACAATTTTTTTTGGGGTATATTTTTTTGTTGTTCCTTTCAAGGAACAATACTTTTTTTGGGTGTATTTTTTTTATGTTCCTTTTAAGGAATAGCAATTGTTTTAGGTGTATTTTTGTTGTTCCTTAAAAGGGACAACACTTTTTTGAGTGTTTTTGTTGTTCCTTCAAGGGAACAACAGTTTGGGAATATTTTCGAGAACAACCCTTCCTCCCTCTTGTGCAATTATTTCCAATTCATCTCAACCACATTTTATTTATAAAATTGCATCGCATGAAGTACAATACTTTTATGAGGACAAAAATTACAGAGTCTATTGAAGCAGGTGAATATCCTTGACATTGTGATCTTTAACAAGACAACTTCTTAACGATAGGTTTTTTTTTTTTAAACAAATAAAAGGGACACAATTATTTATATATTACTTTACTGTATTGATTTATGTTGTATATGATACTGATTGATCATCTTTAACATGCTGGTTCCACTTCTCCTGGCTACAATTCTCTCTATCTATTATCAGTAATATTATGGGTATATTTTCTTTCTATTAATATGTTCAAACTTCTTCCACTATCCCCACTCTTAAGGAGTATTGAGCCTCCCTCTATTTATCATAAAAGGTGTAAAAATGACAAAATCTTGTCTACAGATAGAGGATAGGGGTCTCATTAAAGAGCCAACCTACCATGTTCATAAGGTTGTAGAGAAGTGACATTCCCACTATGGCCACCACACCAGGGTTATGATCCATTAGATAACCACAATATCCTTGGAACAGGAGGTCTCATCATGAGCCGGCCTGATCACTTTTGCTACTTTCCAGTGAATGGAAGTGTGGTTATCTGGTTACCACGCCAGCACACTGATCCCTTCTGTAGAACAACAATGGAATTCTCCAACTATAAATTGAGGATCCTAGCTCATATGGGTTAAAAAGCAACCCCTTCGAGGCTATGGACACCTGCTGGTAGCGGAGGTTCTGCTTATGGTATTGAAGTTCTATTTTCAATATCAATAATTATTATAATACCCTCTTCCTACTTTTCTGTTTATTAGAGAGATTGTTTCCCTAATTTCTCCCTACTATGAACCTTTACACATGAGTTAATGTTTTTTTAATCAATCATATCATTTTCAAATGGAATATCGTCAGCAAGGTATCTTTTCTTGCATATTGTTGTCCTTTTTACTTACCACATTACCTATCATCAACCCAAGCATATTATTTCTTATTCATAACTATCTTTCTACACTCTGCCCTCATTATAAGCATACCTCTTACTGTCCTATCATTTTATATGTGTACTCTGCTTCATTTACTGTTGTATTGTTCGTTCCCTTGCCTTGTCGTCAGTACAACACTTTTTCTATGTGTTATGGTCATGGAATCCCTTTTTAAATTGGAAGGGGGGATGTATGCATTATGGATAGCACGCGATATAAGTACAGAATTCTACCATAATTTGCTGATTTGCCACAATATTCATATTGCATTTCTACAGAAGTTTTTCTAATTGAACTTTTGGCATACATCTTATCTGTTGCTCTTCAAAATTAACAATATGGATTCAGGAAAATTGCACGCAGAATCGTGATTTGGTAATAGAAGAACAACAAGTATGGGGGGGGGGGGAATTCTATTCGCAGTAGGACCACACTATTGAAACTAATAGCAAAGGCTCACGCAACTCGCGAACGCGCACAATTATTTAGACACGATGTGCTTGCATGGCTTCCACCTTTTGCATCACTTTCAGTATCCGCTCAGACTACATTAGCTTCAACATAGGCCAATCCCTACATGTCATTCCACATTTTTTTCGGAGGTAACACTTAAGGTAAAATAGCATAAATTTCTGATTTATTATGAATTTAGGAGAATTTCATGAAAATCCATTAAGAATTATTTATCATCATTCATTCCACATATTTACCACTTCCCATTTTTCAGAGACATATCATCTTTCAGTTTGGCGGAGTGTTGCTTTCCTTCATTTCTTTCTTATGACCATGTCACTAATATTCTTTATCATCCATTGATATTCTTATTCATTCTCAACACCTCCCTTATTCCATGTTGTTTTACACCAAGCATAGATTTCAACAAATTGTAGCAACCACCTCTCTTTTCTTTCTAGCATTGCATGAGGACATGCTAATTCTTCAGTTTGGGGGAGTAATTTCTACACATGATGGATGTTTTCTGCTTTATTTCCCATTTAAGGCATACAATTTCATTTTTATACAGTGCAGAAATCGATTTGCATATATTTTTAAAACTATGAATTGAATTCTTGTGATTTCTGGATAACAAAGAGGTATCATTAAAATACACATACCCAAATAATTTCATGCTAAATTAGTTCATAAAATTTCAAAAATTATGCACTATCACCTATAGCCATTTTGTTTATATCTCATGATCTGTGCATCAAAACGATCTGATTTTTGAGAAAATGGTTAATGAAGTTTTTTGTTACTTATATCACATTTTTCTGCAACTTCCTATACATATAGTTGAACGTCAACTGTAAAAAATTTTACGCCTTGAGCAAGATTGCTAAAATTGAATATTCTTTTTTTTTGTAAGTAAGTACGGATCATTATATTATAATATGAACAAAGATTACAGCATGGAGGCTCGAAGACTTATGGCTTTGACAGTGGAAAGGCCTGCTTCGTTTCGAGCTTACAAAGGACTGATTTTGACAGAGCGGAACACTTGCTAGATTTGTGACCATCTTAGTCCTTTAAACAAAACTTCAAGGCTACCACGCAGGGTTGCCCTATGACCGCAAAACTTAGACCAAAACTTTGCTGAAGGCCAGATTGGCCTTTTACAAGCCGAAAGTTTACTGTAGACAGACATAATAAAAGATAAAGAAATTGACCAGTTGAAAGAAAAACACAAGAACTGCTGAGCTGTTAGAGAGTGGGAGTGGAAGCACCGGAGTGTCCCCCCTCGACTGGAGTAGCGCCCTCACCGCCGGTGGCAGGAGCCCGTGGCTTGAACCGTCTGATCATAGTGGCCTGCGAGTCGTCCGAAGGAAGCTCGATGGACACATGGAGTATATGGCGGAGGTAGATTTCGAAGCGACAGACGAACTTTTCCAGAGCCTTGCCATGATGGCGTAGTTCCTCGGCCAGCGAGTTGAATGAAACTTCCAGTTTGTCAAGGCGGGCTGTGTTCCAAGCTGACGCCATGGAAGTAGCCGCAAACGTCTCCTTCACTGCTGCCCCCTGCATGGCGATTGCTTTAGACATCATCGTTTTCACTTGCCACGCTATGACTTGGGTTTGTAGAAATTGGGTTTGGCATGTGGAGGGAGTCCCTGGATCCACGAGCCACTCAACTTCCTCGGTGATGGTAGTATCATCCGTCTGTGTTCGAGCCAGTTCTACTTCTTCCTCCAAAACCTCGATAGTTTTCTTGCCGCGTTTAGAAACTGAAGCCTCATAATAGTCCTTGGCCCTTTTGAGGGCCTGTGAGGCTTTAATGCTTCGCAGATTCAGCTCCGCCATGGCGCTTGGATCTGTGCTTGCAGCGATCACTCTTCGTAAGCTGAAATCCAAATTAGATGAAAGGCATACAGGTCGATTATCCAATGCTAGAATGAGAAAGAAAGGTCGAAGGGAGGAACTAATAAAGAGGTTGGATTCGTGTAGAATCGTGTTGCGGAGAGGCCATTTAAGGCCATAATGCAAGGCAAGTTGCCGAATTGTACTGCCGCCAAAGCTGGGTAAGTGACCGAGGATTTCTATCCTGCTATCCAATCCTTCACACGCTGGCATCCTTCGCTTAGTGCGCTTGGTAGAGCTCTTTCCTTTACCATAATTCCTTCTCATTAAGGAAGGCTGATCCCAATGGTATCTCGTTAACCGATCCTGCGTGTGCCGCCTGACATGCGCAATCACCATACCGTTATGCCTGATTTTCTGATGACGGATGACCTACCGTCCGTCCTACGGAATCACCCGCATTCAAGTCTTGCCTTGAGATGGTGTTGCATTGATCCCGAAGTTGTTCATTCGTGAGATCGTGCCAACACGTGTCCCAGGCATTTGTCGGGTTGTCAAAAGCATAGTTTGCAAGGTGGTCCGCAAGCGAGTTAGCTTGCCTTCGCACAGACTGCAGTATTATCCCGCTGAGGGATGTCAAATGTTGTGCAATCATCTCCGTGACCGCAACTAACCTCTAGTGCTTTATCGCCTTGCTTGGCTGCGTTCCGTGCTGGATTTTCTTAACTGTGGTTATGGCCAAATGAGAGTCGCCTTCCACGATAACCTTCCCCTTGCCAAGCCGAACTAAGAGTCGCAGACCCTGTTCTAAAGCCGTGAATTCAGCGTCGTTGTTTGTGGTTTCGCCCATATTTCTTCTTAGGATGTGAATGATATTGCCCATGTCATCACGTAGAACAGCACCTGCCCCAGCTGGGCCTGGGTTTCCCCTTGCTGCGCCGTCGAAGTTCAACTTGCAGAAGCCATGGGGCGGACACTGCCAAATAATAGGAGGAGGAGCCGGTCGGAGCGCAGTTTTCTTCAGGAGATGTTCCGCTGAATCGATGAGCCCGAAGATGCCTAGAATTCTGCTGTCGTTGGGAGAAATTGTTTCAGCCTTTTCCTCTTTACACCAGGTACGGGTTGTTTCTGTCAGCCCCTGCATGATGACCAGTTTTAATTCATCGATTTTCCGAATGCTACGCTTTTGGAAAATACGATTATTTCTTTCTTTCCATACATTCCATATTAGGAATCCTGGATTGTTCCTCCAAAGTGTATTTACCATAGTGTTGTTAGAGTATTGTGAACGCCAGCTGGTTATGGTGTCGTAGATTGAATTGCGTCGTCTTTCCGACTGGCGGAAAATTCCTTGAAGCCATTCCCATAGATTGTTTGTCCAGTCACAGCTATTGAAGAGATGATCGGTGGTTTCCTCCTGTTGCTCGCATAACGGGCAGCGGGAGGGCCCTGTAAACTCTCTTTTGGTGAGATTTTCCCATGTTAGGACTTTCCTGTTTTGAATGAGCCATAAGAACATTTTAATTTTGGGCCACAGACTTCCGGCCCAAACATTTTCATACCAATCCACCTTGTCCCGTTCCTCTCTGTTATCCAAGTAGTGCCTGACTTCCTTTAGGTTGAAAGAGCCTCCAGAGAGCTTGCCCCAACGGAGTATGTCCGAACCATGCATTTCCATGATAACTCTTTGCCTAAGGGTGGCATTGAGTGTGTCAACCAGATTCTGCAGTAGTTCATCAGAAGGAGGGGGAGTTGGATTCCAGCTTCTCCATTGCTGTGGTTCCCTGCTCTGAGCCCAGTAATGATGGACTTTTATTTTCCCTTTTTCCTGATACCATTGCTGCAAAGGTTGAAGATTAGGGCCTTCCAGTTTCGGGAGCTGTTGCCAAGCGTCTTCCCAGAAGAGAGCACACTGCCCGTTTCTTATCTCCCAAAAGCAGTGATCCTGAATTATATGCCGACTGGCTCGAGCCATGTTCCATATGGGGGAGCCCGTCGGGACATCGGTTATTTGGACTAGCTCTTCTTGTTGCCAATGAACTGCATACCTAGCTTTCCACAATTTTACCCACGGTGTATGCAGCTCTGTTAACCATCTCCACCATAGCTTGGCGCCACTGGCCTTGTTGGTAGTTCCTGGATCCTGCAGCCCTATCCCTCCGAAGATCTTGGGCCTCCATAGTTTGTCCCAAGCCGCAAGTTCCCATTTTTGCTTTCCAGAGTTGCCCGACGAGAGAAAGTTTCGCTAGATGGTTCTGATTTTCTGAAGGATCCCTTGAGGGGCCGGGAGAATCGATAGCATGTAGTGAGGAATAGCTTGGAGAACTGCTTTGGTCATTATCATATGACCTGCCAGATTGAGGACCCGGTTGGTCCAGTGGTTGCATTTGTCAGTGAGCTTGGTAATTAGCTTCTCCCAATGAGACTTATGCCACGGCTTGTCCGTGAGGGGAACCCCTAAATATTTGGAAGGTAGAGTGCTTCGCTTGAAACCGAGGACCTCAGTTAAATGTCTTTGAACCGCCAGATGGGTATTAAAAAAGAAGACCGAGGATTTTTCAAAGTTGAAATCCATTCCATACGCCTGACTGAACAAGGTGAGAATTTTCTTAAAGCCGTTTGCTTCTTTTACAGTAGGCGTGCCATGTAGCATCGTGTCATCCACGAACTGCTGGTGCGTGGTGGCAGGAAAATTGGTTAATGGCTGCAGGCCCTTTATCAGATTGTTCTCCTTAGTTGATTTAATGAGACGGCTGAAACCTTCCATAAGAATAACAAAAAGGAAAGGGGAGATAGGGTCCCCCTGCCTTATACCCCTGGTTGGGTAGAAAGGTTGAGTAGGGGCTCCATTAATTAAAATTGAATGGTTAGGCATTTTGATTAGAGCTGAGATCCAAGTTATCCATCTAGTGCTGAAGCCAAAATTCCTGAGGACAACCTCTAGATAGGCCCAATGTACTTTATCATACGCCTTTGAGAGGTCCAATTGAATTATCATGCCTGCCTTTCTTAGAGTCTGTAGCGTGTGAATCATTTCGTGGGCTAACAGAATGTTATCCATGATCTGTCGCCCCTCCACGTAACCTGATTGTTCCTCTGAGATGATTTGAGGTAAAATAGGTTTTAATCTATTAGCTATGACTTTCGAAATGATCTTATAAACCTGCTAAAATT
>JAXQQM020065116.1:0-62615 GCA_034641835.2 Pinus albicaulis | reverse complement strand
ACAAAATTGTTAGGTCCTTTTAAATAAAACATATTTAATCAACTTTCATTGAAATATATGATAATCTCAACCCAATTTTATGAAAAGTAGTATACCATTTTTTACATAATTTTACATAATACAAATAGATAAATTTTACTTAAGTATTGTTATAAATATTTAACTACCCATTGAGAGATGGCCAAGTGATTGAGACAGGGCATCATCACAATAAAAAACCAAGTACAAATTGTAGTAATCCTAGAATCATGCTTTACATGAGGTAAAATTGGGGAACTCATGACTTGTACTATAGATAAAAAAAACATTTACCCTTACCAAAAAATATATGATAAAAATTGACAAACTACATAAGCTTAGGCTTAAGGGGATATAATCCTTCTTTCCTTCCATATAGATAATGAAAATGATTGTTCCAAGTCTCATGTTGCTTCTCATGTTATTTTATAAGCCTTGATTGGAAAGAAAAATAGGCTCGGGCAGAAATGTAAGAAATATAAAACATAATGAAACACAATGTAAGAAATAGAGAACATAATGAAACACACACATACATATCTCTAGACAATCAACACAATTATTTTCCTAGGAAATCCTTATGGGAGACGAGCAACCCTAAAAAGTAATGATGCTCTAGACTCTTTTTTCCCTAGGAAATCCTTATGGGAGAAAAACAACACTAAAAGGTAAACATGCTCTACTCTCTTTTCTGGTATGGAAAATATGTGAGTACAAAGAAAAGAGGTAATCTCTCTAGATTTAGCTAAGACTTTTAGCGTGTAAGGTTGCCATAAAAACTTAACTTCATACATTTTTCTCTCTAACTTCACACTCCTAGTTGTATTTTCAACTATGGAACAAAATACAATAACACAAAATGGAACTCTTATTCCTCCTAGTGGCCAAGTTTCCCTTTTTCATATGACCATCTGCATCAATCTTCAAACCCCTTACATCACAACATATTCAATTATTTATATCACAACATCTGCACTTGTGTCCATACCTCTCACCACAGGGGCTTCACTCAATGAAGCTTTGACATATCACGTGTGTTCGTGGCTTATTAAACAATACCCTTAATTTGACTACATATTGGAAAATACCTTTGAAAATCACATTATTTAACCCCCTACCAATACGAACCCAATACACCTTCCCAATTTAAAAAACCCCTCCTTTCCCATACTAAAGTATGTTCTTTTAAAACATGTTTTCTTGGTGATATGGGTGATTTATAAATGATTGGGAGAGAGAAATTCGTCATTTAATATGTACAATTTGTTTGGTTGAATCCACATGAAAAACAAGACTCCCAACTGTGAGAAGAGGAAATTACATCCTATTTCTCCCCCCTAGCACAATTACCAGTCCAGTTAGAATTTAACAGCCCCAAACTGGATTTTACTCTCAGGTACTAGAACCTCTACAAAGGTTCGACCTGGAAACATATTTTTTCCTTAGGTTTCTCCATTGGTTCTATGTCCAACTTGGATAACCTACAACAACATCCTTCTTTTCATTTTTTATATCCCCTCTTGGATAACCA
The DNA here is from genome assembly GCA_034641835.2 of Pinus albicaulis. NCBI lineage: Eukaryota > Viridiplantae > Streptophyta > Pinopsida > Pinales > Pinaceae > Pinus > Pinus albicaulis. The sequence continues at coordinate 61,066 of JAXQQM020065116.1, read as the reverse complement.
TAATATCTTGAAATGGAGCTAGCCAACTCAAATATAGTATTGCAAATCCCTGGCTAAGTTAGATGAGGATTACATATGGTCTTGAATGAGAATTTGGACTCTTTAGATATGCGTACCAATTATGTTCATATAACACAACAAATAGATGATTCAATACGAATGTCACATAGAAGTCATATTTATCTCATGGGCCTTCAACTTAAATTATATATCTAGCATTACATTAAGCTATAGGAGATAAATCAAAGAAGCATTTGAATGTAAATTAAACATGTGTAATAATTATGTCCTTTCTAGTTCAATAAATAGATAATAATTTGGCTCAAATATGCCTTGTACTCAACTATGCCTTGTACATGTTTTCCTTTAAACCTTTACTTTCATAGCACATTTTCATCAAAAATTTTATTTGTCAATTGGGACTCTTTAGATATGCGTACCAATTATGTTCATATAACACAACAAATAGATGATTCAATACAAATGTCACATAGAAGTCATATTTATCTCATGGGCCTTAAACTTAAATTATATATCTAGCATAATACATTAAGCTATAGGAGATAAATTAAAGAAGCATTTGAATGTAAATTAAACATGTGTAATAATTATGTCCTCATTTAATATGTACAATATGTTTGGTTGAATCCACATGAAAAACAAGACTCCCAACCATGAGAAGAAGAAATTACATCCTATTTCTCCCCCCTAGCACAATTACCAGTACAGTTAGAATTTAACAGCCCCAAACTGGATTTTACTCTCAGGTACTGGAACCTCTACAAAGGTTCGACCTGGAAACATAGGTTTTCCTTAGGTTTCTCCACTGGTTCTATGTCCGACTTGGATAACCTACAACAAAATCCTTCTTTTCATTTTTTATATCCCCTCTTGGATAACCATAATATCTTGAAATGGAGCTAGCCAACTCAAATATAGTATTGTAAATCCCTTGCTAAGTTAGATGAGGATTACATATGGTCTTGAATGAGCATTTGGACTCTTTAGATATATATCTAAAGAGTCCAAAATCTCATTCAAGACCATATGTAATACATAGCCTCCTCATTTAATATATAAAACTTTAATCCATGTGCTTAACCTTAACATTGACACAAATGGAATACAATTTTACTCACTGCTTTATGATAGAAAAATAGCAGATGAATATTGCCCACATATCCGAAGTCAAAAGGGATAGATTAAAAAGGGATGCTCCGGTCATCTATAAAAGATAAATTAAAGAAGCATGACATATTAAAGTAATGTAAATTAGATATGCGTACCAATTATGTTCATATAACACAACAAATAGATGATTCATTACAGATGTCACATAGAAGTCATTTATCTCATGGGCCTTCAACTTAAATTATATATCTAGCATAATACATTAAGCTATAGGAGATAAATCAAAGAAGCATTTGAATGTAAATTAAAAATGTGTAATAATTATGTCCTCATTTAATATGTACAATATGTTTGGTTGAATCCACATGCAAACCAAGACTCCCAACCGTGAGAAGAGGAAATTACATCCTATTTCTCCCCCCTAGCACAATTACCAGTACAGTTAGAATTTAACAGCCCCAAACTGGATTTTACTCTCAGGTACTGGAACCTCTACAAAGGTTTGATCCAGGTGGATATCGGTGGCCTCCCACCTATTCCATTTGGACCCGCAACATCAATTCTTTCAGTTTTTCAGCTTCAGCACAGCTTACTATTTATAGCAGTTTTTCGGGTCCTGCACACCCGGAGCCGTTTTGGGGCATTAATAATCCAGGTGGATATTGGTGGCCACCCATCGAGTCCATTTGAACCCCCACCATCAGTTATTTCAGTTTGTAAGTTTCGGCACAACTTACTATTTTTGGTAGTTTTTCGGGTCTTAAACTTCCGGAGCCGTTTTGAGGCCCTAAACGACGCTTTTTGGGAAAATGGAGAGCAACATGGATCCATGGACCGATGTTGCTCATTCAAAAATTGAAGTCCTCGGACAGATCTTTCTAACGAGCTATTGAGCGCGTCAAACGGAGATCGGATGCCAAAGTTACGTCCCCGGGAAGTTGAACCACCAATTTACCCAAACGGGGCCCACAGTTTTGGCGCTTCATCTCCTACGGTTAGGGTTTTGGACCTTTCGGATTCTACATTGTTTCTCAACAATAAATAGGCCCTCGAGCCTCATTGTAATACAGTTCAGGGGGCTGGGAGCCGATACATCTCTTCTCAGAGATAAGCGCTACCAGTGCCCTAGCTCGTCTTTTTCCATTATGTCTGTAATAGGCCTACGAGCCTCAATGTAACACAGTTCAGAGGCCTGTAGCCGCCACATCTCTTCTCAGAGATAGCTACCAGCGCCCTAGCTTATTTCCATTATGTTTGTAAGCTTATTGCAGTCATTCATTTATTAATAAAATGAAGCACTATTTCCGCTGCATCTCTGTATTTATGGTTATATGTTTATTCTGTTGCGTTCCTGCATAAAATCCGGATCAGTGGTATCAGAGGGGGTCTGCTCTTTCTCTGTTTTTCTCTTCATGTCCCAAATGCGGCCAGGGTATAAGGAGTTCAACCTCGCAACCCCGACGACCCCCCATGGCGGAAGGAAAGAAAGACGAGGGAGCAGGAGATCCTATCAAAATCTTGCTCGAGGATGCCCTCGAGAAACAGAGGAACGCGATGATGGAAATTTTTTTTTCAGATCCTTCAATGGCTGCCCACCGGTGGCACATCTACATCCAGCACGTCTGCCAACAGGTCCGCGACATCCTGGACAAATCCAACACCAAGTTCAGCAAAATCCCCCCCCCCCCCCCATGGAGGAACTTAACGCAATGGAGACCATTGCTTCCTAAGGAGGGAGGAATGATCCAGGTGGATATCGGTGGCCTCCCACCTATTCCATTTGGACCCGCAGCATCAATTCTTTCAGTTTTTCAGCTTCAGCACAGCTTATTATTTATAGCAGGTTTTCGGGTCCTGCACACCCGGAGCCGTTTTGGGGCATTAATAATCCAGGTGGATATTGATGGCCACCCATCGAGTCCATTTGAACCCCCACCATCAGTTATTTCAGTTTGTAAGTTTCGGCACAACTTACTATTTTTGGCAGTTTTTCGGGTCTTAAACTTCTGGAGCCGTTTTGAGGCCCTAAACGACGCTTTTTGGGAAAACGGAGAGCAACATGGGTCCATGGACCGATTTTGCTCGTTCAAAAATTGAAGTCCTCGGATAGATCTTTCTAACGAGCTATTGAGCGCGTCAAACGGAGATCGGATGCCAAAGTTACGTCCCTGGGAAGTTGAACCACCAATTTACCCAAACGGGGCCCACAGTTTTGGCGCTTCATCTCCTACGGTTAGGGTTTTGGACCTTTGATTCTACATTGTTTTCTCAACAATAAATAGGCCCTCAGCCTCATTGTAATACGATTCGGTGGGAGCGATACATCTCTTCTCGAGAGATAAGCGCTACCGGTGCCTGGCCGTCTTTTTCCGTATATGCAGCATGTCGAGCCCTCGAGCCTCAATGTAACACAGTTTAGAGGCCTGCGTACGCTACATCTCTTCTCAGAGATACGCTACCAGTGCCCTAACTTATTTCCATTATGTTTGTAAGCTTATTGCAGTCATTATTTTATTAATAAAATGAAGCATTACTTCCACTGCATCTATGTATCTATGGTTATATACGCTGATACATTGCGTTTCACACTTTTATAAAATCGGATGTTGATGTGGTATCGGAGCGAGGTCTTGCTCTTTCTCTGTTTTTCTCTTCATGTCCCCAACGCGGCCAGGGAAAATGACATTTTTGCTCTGTTTTTTTGAAGATTTAAGGAAAATTACACTAAGTAGCTTCCAACCTCATATGACCATCATGTCGAACTCATCTTAGGATATTGTCCAAGTAAGAGCCACTTAAGCAAGAAATCTAGTATACATGACTCCAATTTCAATTAGCAGCAATGACAGTTCTAAGTATGTTGCAAACATTGCTCTAGATCCTCAATGGGGCATGTTTGATGACAATAATTTGGGGAGTGAGAGAGGGAGATGGTAGGAGAAAAAAATCAAGGAATCCTCGGGAAATTGAAAAATATATAACTAATAAGGTGGAAGACATTTGTAACCTAAGAGAGAAACCTGTGAGGAAATGTGTGAAGTTGGTATTACACACCCAATTGGACAACCTCGAGGAGAAAAAATTTCTCCCACTTTATTTTTTGGCATAACCTAGTAAGTGTTATTCACTAGCATGTATTTTGTAAAGGCCTTTCAACCTAGTTCCCATTCAACTCCATCCACCGGGTTGTAGAGGATTCCAAGCCTAATTTCATAAAAAGTAAGTTGGGGATGATCACATTGACTTTCTTGATGACATGTCTATGAAGATTAACTACCTTGAACTATTTTTTTGCGTAGGGAAAGAGACACATTCCCATGTCTGAGCATGAAAACGTTCTTTGATATTGTTAATGCCTCTAGTGTTTACTTCTACAAGTTCTATAGGCAGAGTCTGTAAAGGGCCAGGTAGCCTCTGGATCTCATCTTTTATGAAAGGTGACATATCTATTAAATGCCCCTACAGTCAATCTCTAGAATGGATCTAAATAGAAGTTCTTCATTTTAATATCCGTAAAACACAACTACTTTAAGGTAAACTATGTACATGTGTCATTTCTTCCACAAACTAAAGTGTATAAGTAGGAAATTTTATACCAAGTATGCTCCCACCATGTAAAGCGCAATTTGGTGAAATTATCATTTTTATAATATCTTTTTCGATTAAATTTAGTTTCACACATGATCAATTATTGCTTTGAAAGTTGTGTTCTACATAATTTGTGTACACTAAATTACAAATTTATTTTTTGAAATCTATTTTGTGTAAATGTCGACCAATAGATATATATATCATGGAGGATGAAAGACGAAGATCAGCCGAATCCCATATGGAGGTTCAGGGATCGGAGGATGTTCACGGTATTTAAATATAATCTTAAATCTCCATACATGTGTGTACATATGGAATTGATTTTTTTATTAACTTTGTGAGTGAAATTAGTTAATAAGTTTCATATTTTAAATTTTAGGAGGCAAGAGGAGAAGGGTTTCTACTCCATCCATGGAGCGTGGCCAAGGTTCAACCGGTCGAGGTATGAGTGGTAGCAGGTTGCGGGAAGGGGTGATATTTATTCCCCCGAAAGCCAATCAACAGCTGTTGGTTCTCAACAGGGTCACTGTGGGTCTGGTTCTCAACAGCGTCATTCTAGGGTTGGTTCTCAGCAGGGTCATGTTGGAGATGATGTTAACCAACAACATCAAGGTTGACATCAATTTCAATATTTTTTCATTAAATTTGTACAACTTTTTTTACACGTGTTTTTTCTAATATACGAAATTTTATATATATTGATGCAGAGGCTGAAAATGTTCGAGCCAGTGGTAAAAAAAGACGCAGGGCAGCGCGCTACATTGAAGAAGAAGGCTGTCAACCCAGCACAACTTATCCGGATGAGATTACTGATATACCATGGGAAATGAACATGGCGGAATGCACCTTACAAAGGTGTCAAAGCCTTCATGCAAAATTGCAAAGAGATCTCGAGGCTTTGTCTCTACCTGCTGAGAGTAGACAAAGCCTCAAAATAGTTACACATTCATTGGGTGAAATGGTAAATGTGTACAAAAATTTGGGGCCAACGACTGATTCGTTTGTAGAACTGATGAGAAAGAGAAAAGAAACAGTGATAGGTCCCGATAAATGGCAGGACATAAAACAAAAAGTTACAAGAGCAGAGGCCAAGTCAATGTTTAATTATAAGGAAGGGAAAAAAAGAAAAATGTTGAAGGTGCAGTATTTCAAGCACCCAGACAAAGCTGGTTATTTGTATGATCGACATCTTGCGGCCTTTGGAAGGCTTCCATGGAACGATGAGGTTCCTGTTTATTTTGCACAAATGTTTTATGCAGAATTTTTTTTGGGTATGAAATCCAACTACAATGACCTTCCTTCAGAATTTTTTGGCCCGGGGAAAGGTCGATTATATGACCGTAAGGGTGCTAAGCGAGATGTGGAGTTGCCTCGCCCTGAGCCGCCATTGGTGAGTCGACCGTTTTGAGTCGAAACTCTGCGATCAGAGATGGATGTGACTTCTCAAATAAGTCAAAAAGCAAGAGATGTTATGATCGACAATGTTCATAGCGGATTGAGTGCAGTCGATCTTTGTTTAAATCGACAAAGAGCACATGAAAATGCACGTGCCAATTTTGTTTATTGTACAGATGAGGAGATTTACAACATGAATGTTGAAGATCTCTAAACATATGCAATAAATTGTCGCAATGGTCTGCAAGACCTAATTTTTCATGAGGAAGAGGGCACCGGAACGGTATGTGTTAGTGACCTTAGGGTTTGAAATTATTTTTACATATACATGTGTACAATTTGTAATAAATACATGTGTATGTACATGTAAACATTTATTTGTATGTGTACATTAATCTAAAAAAAATGTATGATTATATGTTAAAACACCATTTGCAGTTCTCAGGCATGATGCGTGATGAAAATGTTAATATTACGTTCGGGACCTCCGGTTCAAACGATGCAGATGGGTCTGACCATCATGATATGTTGGCACATGTATTTTAGTGTTTTTTAAGTGACTCTAAAATAAATAATTGTTGCCACACATGTACATGTATGTATATATATAATTTGATAAAATGTTTTAACAGGTACCGATTCCATCTGATGTTTTTGGGATGGCGGTACCTTCTTCTTCCTTAGGAGATATGCCTTCTACTTCATTGGGAGATGTGCCACAAGTATGGACAATTTTTCACAAGTTCAAAATTTATGTTTAAAAGTTATATATATATATATATATATATATAGATATATATATTCTACCTCAAAAAGTTCCATTAAAAATTGAGATATATAGAGAGAGAGATCTATATTTTGAGTTATTTAAATTTTTTTGAATTTAGGTTCCTATAGAAGATTTTTTTAATCCGGGGACTCTAGCGACGGAGATAGGAAAATCCACAGCATTTGAACAAGTTGTCTTTAGTTCCTTTTTTTAATATTATTGAAAATAAGTTTATATATGCACACGTGCATTTTCATTTGAAAGTTTTTAATATATATATATATATATATATATATATATATATTTAACTTTACATGTATATTGTACAGTTTACCACTGCAGATGTTTCTATGGCAGAACCTGTTCATCAAATGGAGAGGGAACCTTACGAGGTATTGCATGATTTTTTTGTTATATTTTGTTTTTTACATGAAGTTCTAGATATATATATATTCTCATTCATTTTTAAAACTTCAAATTTTAATGTTCAAGTACATGTGCATTGTGTATGTAGGTTTCCTATTCACAGGATAGGGCGCGGACTGAGACCCAGACGCTAGATCCTCCATTTGATGGACATCATTTACAATAGATTTGATTTTAAAATTTAGATGGTTTTAAAATTTGCTAAACTTGATACAGTTTGATACTCAAGTGAGATTTACAATTTTTGGACATATTTTATTACATTGTTATTATATAATTTGTTTTATTTAATTTTTGGATGGTTTTAGTACTTTTGGCATGTGAATGTGAAGTAATGTTGTCATATGAACTACATATGGCATGTGATATTTAATGTTAAATGTTTTTGTTGGATAGTTGAATTATAATTGGCATGGCATGTGAAGTTTTTAAAACTCAAGTTTTGGATGGTTTCAATACATTTTGCATGTGATATTTAATGAACTTTAAATGTTTAATGTTTTAATGTTGCACAATATATAATCAAAAGGGTTTTAAAACTTAAAGTTTAGGATGGTTTCAACCTACATTTGCACATGTGGTAAATTGAAATGTTACTTGTAACAAGACAATCCCCATTGATTTCATTGTATATGTTGATTTCTGATTTGATATAATTGCATGTATGATGGTACATTACTTGTAAAGTAATTGGATTAATAGTGTTCATTGATTTCAGTGTAAGCGCAAAAAATTATTGACAATGTAGAATGATTTTTGTGTTATAATAATTAAACCTAATAATATTGGAGAGCAAGAGAGACAAGGTATGGTGTTTACTACAAGAGTTCGAGCTAAATTTTAAATGGTTTATGATTTATGATTTATACTTTCTTTTTAATATAATCAATACGGAAATATGACAAAACTAATAAGGGTGACAATAAGAATAGAAGAAGAAAATAGTTTAAGATTGATCACAATAAATGCTATTTGTAATTGATTACATTCTAATTATTCACATTCTATCATTCAATATTATTACATTGTCACTTCGCATTCAAAAATTTTATTTGATCATTTTCCATTATTAAAGTTATTCTACAATATTTATCATCTCAACAAATTGAGGTAACTAAGAAAATTAAAATTAAAATGACTTGATAAATCTCAAACATATTTAGCATATCTAAAATGGTTATATTAATATTAGATGTATTTACATATTATTGATAAAATTAATCATATGTTTCTCATATTATCGATAGTTTTTCCTTGGTTGCACACGACTGAAACCAACTTAGATCCATCTTAACTATGGATCTATCAAGCGCCGAGAGGGATCAAATCTCTCGAGGTGCAAACCTTTCCTCAAGTTTTGCACTCAAAAAAGAGGTTTTCACCTCTAGATATTTGATCCCTCTCGGCGCTTGATAGATCCATAGTTATGATGGATCTAGGAAAATAACTTTCTAAAAATAAGTAAGGGAAAATAAGCATAGGGAACAATTAGGAGTAGATTTAGGGCATAGGGAACAATTAGGAGTAAATTTAGGAACATGTGATAGTTGGGTGAGATAAAATCATATATTTTAATAAATTAATGGGAATTTGTAGGAGAGAAAAATAGTGGATATGACATGTATTTTTGTGAATAATCAAATTTATGGAATTAAACAATTAATTATTTTTGTATGTGAAAACAAGATTCACACTTAATCCTCACCTAAAAGACTAAATTAAACACATTATTATTAAGGGTACGAGGAGCTTTCTAGGTTTTGAGCTCCCCATTGTTAGATGAGTGTCGTAATGGCATTCTAAGTATTTTTGTGAGAGCTTATGATATTGTGATATTCTAATTACGAAATAGTGATCTTGAGTACACGCTGGATAATGTAGTAGATAGGAACTTTTTGATAAGGGGAGATAAGGGATGTGACCAAATTCCTATCAGTGAAAAAAATTTTCTTCACCTTCCTATAACTCCATTGTAGCTTTGGGGGCCAAAGGTAAGAAGAGTACCTTGGAATTTCTTGGGTGAAAAACCAAGTGGGTCGCCAACTTTGGTCTAGTGCATTGGAATTCATTAAAGAATTGGTCATTGGAGCTGCTTCAAGCTAGGAGTGAGCATCGTCACCAACCTACATTGAATATTTTACACTCCCTAGGGTGAATGATACTTTAAATTGATTGACAGTCCAAGACTTTCGAATTTTTCTGAATGCCAAATGATCTTACAAAGCTAGTATTTATAATATCATAAAAGGTCATTCGGTGACAACTTTTACTGGAAACTTGAAGCAAAGAGAATCTATCCTTGGCTAGGACATCATGTAAGATGTCCACCATAAAAAGTAAAATTGTACTTAAACGCTGAGATTCGGGCAAGTGGGGACAACCACTTGTTATCTTGTCCCTTGGAGGCTAGGCCATATGGGGACCGAATCTGACCTTACAAAATAAAGTGAAATAATTTATACCATACGGTCGGAAAACATATACAAGAACAATTAATATACAAGAACAATTAATTTCATTCTAGAATATATATATCCAATACATATAACATTTTTCATCAATGCACATGTATAGAAAAACTACTTTCAGTTGATACTAGAGCACGTGCTTGTACCCAAACAATTTGTAACATGTACAAACCACAAATAACATAAGAAGCTCCATTTTTAGTTGAGTATTGGAAGTTCTAAAACATATTTAATCCAAAGATAATAAATTTTTGGACACTTCACTCAAAAAAATTCTAATGGAATTCCATCTTCAATAATCCGTTCATGATCGGATTTTGACATTTTCCATTTCTTAATTTTTGATTTTTTCTTTGATTGAACTTCTATCAACTTTATGCGTGTTGCACACACCAAGTGACTATATTGACAACTTATGGAATCAGGTTCATAGTCTTTGAAGTAAACAAAGTCTCCACTTTGACGAGTTTGTTTGAAAAAATAACCTTTCAGTATAATAGACCCTTTGTCATACTGAAATCCGTGATCATTATATTCTTGTAATAATTTCATTTTTTGTTCAGTGCAACGCATCAAATAATACTTCACATTTTCATCGTTGTCAATAGGTGCAATTACAGCAAAAACATCTCCTGCACAATAAAATAAATTTAACATTTAATTATGCATATTTAAATTTATTTCTAGATCTTTAAATCATTAGAAAGTAATTCAAATATTACCTTCTCTAACAAGATCAGAAACTCGATCACGATCAGATGATATTGTAGTTTCCTCTGATTGCATTTCTTCAAACATTGCAACAGACATTTTGCCCTTTGTATTTAGCTCTGTATGTTTCCAATCGTTCACATACATTTTGTTTTCACAAACGTCATTGGATTTTGTGTTGTCTATGCAAACATCACAAAAACAAGAATATTTTCTTTTATCCAATGCAAACACATTTTTGGACAACTTTGTTTGAATTGAATGCAATTTTTGAGTCCCTTTTATTGTTTCAACATAATTTCCAATTGATCTATTTACGTCTCCGATTCCAATATGCCAGAAAAACCTTTATATGGAAAATTAGAAAAAGAATTTGTAAATATGATATCAAAATACAATTAAAAATAATCATTGCATGATAAATGTATAATGTTTAAAATTAGATTTCCAATATAAATTAAATTGAATGTACCTTCACACTTCTCTTGATGGGTTTTTCTCATGGCTTAGAGCAGCGATGCACCATTGAAAAACTTCTTCAGCGTTCACAAGTCGGCGTGCAGAGTGGTTCATTTGATATCTTCGAAGTACTCATTTTATGCATGCTCCTGCACCGTCATGTTCTCCTTTTCCATGGCCAGTCTCGAAGAAATTCCAACAATGTTTAATGCAGGTTTTCTTATGAAGACAACACAACCAAAAAAATGATCGTGCAGATTTGAATTGACCTGCGCATCCGTCTGACCATATCCAATGTTCATTGAATGTTATTCCGCGATTTTTCAATGAATCATAAATTCTTCCAAAACAATGTTGTACAAAACATGTATCATGTGTACGATCGTCACTGATATAAAAGTGATATTCTTTAATGATATGTCGATTTTCACTTGTGCTTTCTATATGATCGACATTTTGTTCAGCGTGTCTATATAGAATATGGACGAGCATGGAGACTTGGTCAGAGTGATAGTATTCACTCTGAATTTCTTTTTGTGGAACAAATGTGTAGTTTTCTGCAAAATCAATCACTGACAAAATGGTTCCTGGTGGAAAAACTTCACGAGATTTTTTGAATTGCAAATCTTGCCATCGAGCTCTATGGGAATGCATGGTGTATTTGTAAATTTCTGCTTCAAACTTTCTCAAAAAGTCTATTAGAAAAATTTCGTCTTCTCGTAATTCGATTCTTTTAACACTATCTGCACTTTGAATCGATGTACTGGTATATTCGTATCTCTTCCATTTCACTTTCATGTTGGACAATGATTGATCATTTATATCAATACGATATTTGTTTTGAAATTTAGTCAAATTTCCACAATCATTGCATTTTTTACCACCAACACATTTCTTTTGTAAAATAGTTCATCGCTTTCTCTTTCACATAGAATTTGAGATATGAATTCACGGATAGTGGAAGGAGGAGGTGAATCCTTCCATAATGTTCTACCGAAATCAAGGAATGTGTCATAATATAACTCAAATTCCACATAATAACGGCAACAACAAGTGTCGCGTACGGTGATAGGTTTTACATACCATGGTTTTTGTTGAACAAAAGCACTGAGTGAAACATGAATTTGACGATTCTCTTCTTTGAACTTGTTGAATAACTCTATCTGAGTGGTTTCCAAGAGATGTTTTTCATGTTCTTCATATTGATTTTGTGCTATTCTTCTTCGCATCACATGTCTTGCAGTTGGTGAAACACGCGAATTTTTCTTCCAATATTCATATATTATTTTTTAACATTTTCTCCAAGTCTATCTTTGTATGGTTGCCTACAAATAGCTCTCCAACAAGCGAGTTCATCATTTACATCTATTTGCAGTCGAAATTTTTGATGTTTGTGCAGAGTTTTTTGCGAGGTTCCCAGTGCTCGTGCCATAGATGTTATCAAACGATTCTCTTGAGTACTTGGTGAAACCATTGCCATCTATATTCCTCTACGTACATTTGAAACATCTTTATCTCTAGATCTCTTAATTGACTTTATAGCACTACTCATATTTTTTATCACCTCTTCCTTCATTTTTTTTATCTTTGGTTGATTTTCAAATACCCAATAGTGTCGTCGCTTCTTTTAATTTCTTTGATGATAGGAGACATTTCAACATTTGAGCCTGAACTGTCACTCGCTCATTTAAGAAATGCTTTTCAAAAATGCGGTCGACACGATATCGTATAACATGGTCAGGTTTTTTATCTCCATATGTGTGAGTGTCAACATTTTCTAACATCTCATTATCGATAGTGATTTCATTTGTACATATTCGAAAAAATAGTACATATTTAATAAATCACTAAATTAATAAATATGTCAATAAATATTAGGAAAATTTTAAATATATCAATAGATCATAATATATACATTTACATACCCGCTTCAATTTCTACTTGAGGTTGATTTTCTTCTTCAATATTTTGAGGAGTATCTATGTCTGTTTACATTAAACAAAATATTTTTCAAACTAGTTCATCAAATAAAAATTAAGCTTCACATTTTACATTGGGAAAACTTTAAAAATATATTAATAGATCATAATATTTACATTTACATACCTGCTTCAATTTCTACTTGAGGTTGATTTTCTTCTTCAATATTTTGAGGAATATCTCTATCTGTTTACATTAAACAAAATATTTTTCAAACTAGTTCATCGAATAAAAATTAAGCTTCACATTTTACATTAGGAAAATTTTAAATATATATCAATAGATCATAATATTTACATTTACATACCTGCTTCAATTTCTGCTTGAGGTTGATTTTCCTCTTCAATATTTGAGAGGGCTTCTAACTTTCTTTTGCGAGATTGTCTAGTCTCTTCTCTATGTGTCTCAGGGTCTCTTTTTCGATCATATTTTCTCGCACAAGTTCTTTGATTTCCCATGATAATAGGGTATGAAGTTCAAAAAATTTCCTTCAAAAAATTGGACAGTAACTCAATTACAAAAAATATCACAAAAGATTTAATTTAAAAAAATTCAGTGTAAATTTTTTGCAAAAAATACATATTCCAATTCAAAACATTTACTTTAAAAAATTTGAGAGAAAAATGTGTTATAAAAATGAAACGAAACTCAAAAGATTTACTTCAACTCAAAACACGTACATACCTCCAAGAAATGTCTTTTGAATGTACGTCCAAGAAATTTTTTACAATTTTTGCCAAAATCACGCCGCCTCTAAGAAATGTCCTCCAAAAAAATTCTTTAAACCCAAAATTGTAAAATCAACCAAGAAATGCTCTTAAATCCAAATTTTGAAGAAATTGTTTTGAACCCAAACCAAGATCTTTGTAAAATGAGAAGAAGTGTGCGAAATGTTCGAAAATTGTGAATCATTTCGCGCCAATTTATATTGACGCGAAATGTGTTTTAGTAGGAGGCTTCGCAAAACTCTCCGACCAACGGAGAGTTACACAATAGTTCAGTCGAACTTTTGATCAAAAGTTCGGCCGAACTATTGAGACGTTAGATTTAACGAGTCTTAAGCGGAAAACATAGTTCGACTGAACTTTATTAAAAGTTCGGCCGAACTAACGTGTCATCAATTATGCAAAAACCAGGTTCTGAATACGGTTCTGCAACTTTGGATTGATTAAACTCCATGAAAGGTTGTTAATTAACTGTCGGAACCAAGACAAGCATTTTCAGAATTGAATCTACTTTCAGGAAATATAACTTTTATGGAATTTCATAAACGTTTAATAATTTTAATTATTTTTCTAATAAAATGGGTGCAAACAATTTCTAAGGGTCATTGTGATTCAGTGAAATCAAAATTTTGTATCTCCCAAAATACATTGTAAAAAAATTTGAAAAAATTATGGGGCATTACATTGGTCCGTCGTCTCTAATGGGTAGCTTTTAGATTTTTAGTTTATAACTTATATGTTAAGAAATTTCTTGCGACGCAAAACATATCCAAAATACGCAGTTTTTCGTATTAGACCAGTTCAAAAAATTCTAGTAATTATGATATGCATCCATTGGCTTTGTAAATATGAAAAAAACAAAGTAGACTCTGTCTAGATTGTTGTAACACATTTTGTTTTTTCAAAAACACAAATTTTCAATGAATACAACATTGCATCATAACATGACTTCTTATGAATCCTTTGATTGTTAAGAAACACACACTCAAAAAAATGCTAATTTGACATATCAAATCTGCATAAAAAAATTTCAAAAAATAAGTAATAGAAAGCTAACAAAATTTCTCACAACTTTTATTTTTATCGCAAAATGAAATTCTACACAGAAAAATTGTTATAGTTTGCAGAAAGTTGAAGAACCGAAAAAAATGAAATTTTTTTTTCAAAAAAGGGCAAAAAGTGTAACCCAGCTTCACATTTCACCCTTAACCAAAACATTTATAAGTTCTCCCACAGCTCGAGCTAGAGATCTATCAAGTTGGATAATCTTCACAATTTTTTTCTCTGGTTAAGCATTAATATTTTTGCAAATAGACCAATGCATAAATTTTTTTGATGTACTAGAGTCAAGTATATAGTAATTGAATATCTAAAATGTTAATAAAAATGGAGGACTCGTCTTCCTCTTTTCATCAATTTCAGTTTTTTGATCATCGAGCACTTTATTCACCATTGCGGTCATATTATGGAGCCACTGCGGACAAGTCTTCTTAGAGTGAGAACCTGGTGGAATGTGCAGTTGTTGTCCATGCCTAATTATCCAACATTAAGTTTCATGTTCGATATTTGTGTTCATTTAATTGGTTTATTGCTACTCTTCTTGAAAAAAGGCTTGAAATATTTGTTGCCAAAAGAGATTTCACTTATATTTCTCTTCAAATTAGACACCTCATTAGTTAATTGCTTGAGATATTTTTATAAAATTTCAAAATAAAGGCATATTTGTCACTGAAATTACTAGAGGAAGCTTGATATTTATTACCAAGAGACTTTTGAATAATCTCAAACCTCATGTGCTTTGATAGTGATCATGTCATTTTCAACAACAATGGCTTTACCAAAATTTCCACCAGTGTAGTCTTCGCTACCCTCTTCATGAAAATAACATTATTATGTGGCAATGTTGAGTTGTAATAGTTAATTGTGATGGAATTGGGGGTTGGCACATCGTTAGGGAACATTTTAAGTATAATCATGAAGCTCTAATTAAGTCCTTAACTCTTTCCTCTCTCCCCATATCTAGTGAGCTCAACTCTTTAAGAAAAAAGCAGGTGTCTTCTCTTCCCAAAAATTTTCCAAAAAATATTTTCTGAACTCATCCAAAATTCTAATATATGCTATGAGAAGAGAATTATACTATGCAATCACTTTATTCTCAAAGTTATATGAGAAAAATCTGCATGCGATGTCTTCACGTTGCACACTCATCATCCTTAGTAAGAGGTAAATTATTAATGCGATTTTCAACAAAAATCCCATTCATTGGGTCATATTTCGTGAGATATTTTCTAGGATGGTGAGGTAAGTCATGAAAAATAGCTTGAATATTAAGAATAGAATATTCCATCCAAGCTAGAGGTTGTGTTTTATTTATGGCCATGTTTTTTTCTTCTTCATCACTTTCTGAATTCAAGCCTGAGCCTTCGGTACCATTAGGTACATTCCCCTTGTTCCTTAAATTTTATTCACCCTAAGGTATTTCAACGTGTTCAACATCCTCAAGATGTACTTGGTTTTCACCTGCTAAATTTTCTCCTAGAAGATTCTACACTTCAATGATCTCAAAACCAAATTAATGTTTAAGGCCTTATATCGAGTGTCTATCTACAATGCCTACCAAATAATCCAAAGAAATATTAACCAACTCTTGAACTGTACTAACTATCACTCCTTGGCGAGTTGTATGTGGTTGAGTCAAACTTTTATGGGGTATGAAAAATGCAACAATAAGTCTGAGGATTTTGGTGAATTGACGTGTGATAGGGCGTAAGGCTCTCAATTGGTCGTAGGTGACTTCGTACATTGGTTCAGGACTATGGAGGGGATTCAATTTTTGGCATTTCCCAAGTAACAAGAGTTTGAGAATGGAAACATGATTGGCTACTTTCTTGTTTAGAAACCTAGGGTAAACAATGAGGATATATACCAGCCATACAATGACGGCCCTCCTTCTAGTGCCAAATATATATATGGGCCAAAATTTTCTACCAATAGTTAGGGGATCTCCACTATGCAAAATATCAACTAGACTCTACATAATTTGGGATAGGTTTCCACCATGTTTTTTAGATATATGCTTCGAATAAGATGAATGGAAAGTGTTAGAGAGAAAATAAAAATTTTAACAAAAACAAGTCAAACAACTTTATGGAATCTTATCATACAAGATGTTGTGAACATAACAACAACTAACAGACACAACATGAATATTAAAGAAGTATTGTAAAAAAAAATTCAATTAAAATGCAAGTATAAAAGGAAAGATTCACTTACAAACCATGCTTTAGTTCCCAATCGACAATAAACATTAAAGCATTAAAATCATACAACTCCACAAATTATATGTACCTAAATCAACAAAGCAGTTCGTTAATGTAAACACAATGTAAGAAAAACATATAACATCAAATCACTACAAGAAGTGTCTCACAATTCTCAACAATACATGTAAGTAATTGTGTTCCTAGGCTCAAAGAGCTTCTAACATTAAGTTGAAATATTCAAAACACCATCACATGAAATTCCATGAATTCCATTTGTGGAAATGTGGAGCCACCACTTAAATCCTTAAAAATATCTACTAGCTTTCAAACAATATGCACAAGTCATGTCCAAAATTGAGGTTCCCTTACATCTAGCCATGAGGGTTTAATTATAGAAAGTAGAGTCACCTTTCACCTACCATCATGAAACATCAACTTCCACATGACCTTTCACATTCCATGTGACTCTCTACTCTAAATCCTAATTTACATTTAACAAAATAAAAATTAGACCAATATTAAGTAAATAAAACATTCTTAATCAACCAGCCCGGTGATGGAAAGTTTTGGAACATTTGCTTGTAGATCTCGAACCAAATATTCTTTCCAAAATTTGTACTCACGTGTGAACGTCATTATATTGTGTTATAGCTCCTCCCCATGTCTAGTAAGACATTATAATGCATTCGGTAATAAGAATGAATTCTTAGCTTGTATCTAACTCAATAGCATGTCAAGCTTTGTGTGTAGCTAATTCACAGGCTCAACTACATAATGTGCAATCACTTCTTTTGTAGCTTCCAAATTGTCTCTTGTAGAAGCTTTATTAATTGGTCCAAAATTGCCTGGATATATTGCTTGACCTTTTATTTTGATCTATTTTCATCTAGTGCACCTATGGAAGGTAGTTTGGGCTCATTGACAGGAGATTCCAACCCATTATAGAAGGTCTTATAAGATACCATTAGCTTGTCCAAATCTCTTCTCAACTTATCATGTGATTTCATCTTGATCCTAAAAGTAACCTTACCCTTCTCAGTTGTTATCCAATTTTTCTTTGTTAGTTCTTTAGGCACATTAGGATACTTTATTCTCCACTCATAGACAAGATAAACTACTGAGGAGGCTGGCTTGATCATCATTCATCTATCTTTTACCTCACTTTGAATGTTGGAGAACAAAGACATAACTTGATTTAGACTCAACATATCATTATAAAAAATATCCATGGCTTCTTCTAACACCTTTAATTCTCCAAGAATGGATTTCCACAAGTCTTCACCTCATGAATGTGAGCTCAACAAAGTTTGGTTCTCATTCTGCAACTATAGAATCTTCTGATCAAAGACGATCAAATTTTCTTTCAAGCATTCATTTTCTCTGGATAATCAGTTTATATTTCTTTCCATATCAGCTTCAAAGGTGGTTATGGTGGAATCTATCATACTAGGATTCATTGTGGTGTCCATTGTTGGAGAATACAGTACGGCGGTTACTAGTTCGATTTCTCCTTAGTCTTAATAATTTTTTGGGTATTTTATTTATATTCTTCATCAAACAATTATCAAGTGTAAATCAGTAAAGACAATGGACACAAAAATTAGGCTCTAAGCCAAGACAAAAACCCCTCCAAGGAGAAAACCCAAAAAAAATCTACATTTCTTATAGAATTTGCTTCAAATGTGATAACCAAGACCCAAGCACCAAGTCAACCCTCCAAGAATCCCTTCCAATGGGATCAGATAAAAAAGGTTCAATCCCGCATCAACCAAATTCCACTTACAACTTTACCCCCAACTTCATCCTTGAAATTTCAACCTTGTAGCTGCTACAGAAACCCTAGGAAAAATTCTCAAGATATCTTCCTTTGAGCAAGATAATGTTTCCCAAAGTTAATGGGGCCAAATCAGAATATTTGTTCTTCTAGAAACTTGATCCTGCAACTTGTTCTTATAAATTTCAGCCCTATGATTTTTTCATTCCTTGAAGCTGTAGAAACCCTATTTCTTCACACGTGTGAGAGATATATAGCCCAGACACAAATATCCAATATTTTTTTCTTCCTTCCTTGATCTTCGCTCTAGCCTTCTTAGTCTTATAAGATTTAGATCAAAATTTTCTTGAGAGATCAAACCCTTGAGTAAGTGAAAGCTAAATGAGGTCAAATTTTCCTATACTTATACGCATTTGAGGGTTTTGAGTACCCTCCTTTAGGTCAATTTGTGCTTTGAAGGTTTCGAGGAATTTTTAGACTCAAAATAAATTATTTTACAAGGTAAATATTTCCCATATGAGTCTTATATTCATGACATTGACTCTTATAACTCATGACAATAAATATTATGACCGAATAGATCTTATGTTCTTCATTATTCTAGGTAGAATCATGAAGAATGTTATCACTCTCCCCAACTTCCTAAGGCTGAGAATAGGATTGGATAAAGGTAACCACAGACCAAACTTTAGGTAAGGTAGCTAGCCCTATCCAGACCAGAGAGGGTTCTCTCTTTGTCACTTTAAACAGTCAAATGAATGGATGAGTATCATAATATTTTAGGCTATATATGTAAGCGTAAATGAGTAAAATTTGTTTGATATTTTTAATTATGGATAGGAAAGCCAGTGAATGGACTATATATGAGATTTTTAGGTCTGAAATTCGAGGTGGACTTGTAGAGAGTGTGTGAGGCAGGATAGGTAGTTTGGAAACATATTAATCATTCATTGAGTATAGGATGAAGATGGAGTAGATTTTGAATGAGTTGAGGTGAATCCATTCAATTTAAGAAGCAAATAAACATAATATGGAAAATATTTTCTAAAACAGAGCATGCATAACATGAATTATGCTCTCAAACTTACAAGATAGACATATATGAAGAAGTATACATGTTATTAAGCATAATATAATAAGAAAACATGAGAAACATAGATGTTCCAAATCATACCACAAGTATCTCAACACAATTCCTGCAAATCTGTCTCTGATTTCATTCTACAAGCTGGTTACAAGAGCCCCACAACAAAATATGAGACTATACAAACCAAAAAAAGAAAAAAGAGAGTCTACTATAGAAAATATAGACCATGACACCTCATCAGGTCGAAATCCCATCTAAAATGGATCATAAATGAAAAATATGAGTCATTTCATAGTTTCTAGGGAGGTTAGAAACCATTCCTTGAATTTTAGCTACAAACTAGGAGTGTTTGTCCCTTACATTAATTATAAATTCCATGATAATAGGAAGCAAAAACCAACCCAATAACTCTAATGACAACTCATAGCCTCTAATTTGTGACAATTTCTGAGCTTGACAAGTGTCCTGAGGGAATCCAATGTCGATCTGTGACAATTCTGACTGAAGATTTTAAAAACAATTTGCAGAAGCATAACAGAACTTTGGAGGCATTTTAAGAAGTCCAAATTCACTTCTGAAAAAGCCGTCAACTAGCATTGTGTTTCTAGTTCCAGAACATCTTGAATTTTTCAAAATGGGCCACAGGAAGGCCTTCAAAAATCCATTCTCCCAGGTTCACTCAAAAGTGTAACAGAGGGTCCAAAAATGAGGCAAAATAGGTAGTTTTTGAGCTTTTTCTCCCAAATTGTAACTTTTCATGCCATGAGGGTTGTTGATATATGATATAATAATCAAAATACATCCATCCATGTAAAAAAATCACCATTTGGATGCCTCCAAAGCAAAAATTCATAAGTGTCAGTTACCCTTAGCAATGAGAAATTTACAGAATTTTGCTAAAAATCATGTAAAATACCATAATTTCTCCAAAGATTTCAAAATTGGTTCTTTGACACTTGAAAGAGATAGTCTACACATCTAATGAAGCTTCAACCAATAAATCCAAGTTTTCCTTCTCCTTGAGCTTCATTTGCGCTTCTTTAAGCCTCTTTTTGACTCGTTTCAACCTTATTTGAGAAATGGTATCCCTGGTACGATAATGACTTGTCATGTGCCTTTGCATCTTGTTATCCCTTTTAGATTTCTTCAATAACTTCTCCAGATGCTCATTAACTCTTGATAGCCAAAGCTCTCCAATGCTCTTCCTCTAAAAGGCAAGCTTTATGGAAGATTTGTTGAAGCTCAGCTTCCTTATCTAACACTTCTTTAGTGATTTCTACATCTTCACTTTGAGCATGATGCTAAGCAAGTCTGTCTTGGGCCTGCTTTCTCTCTTTTGCAGGGGTGGGGAGAGATTTGGCCCATGATTTAAGAACAACTTTCAGTCTTCTAAGTTTTTCTTCCCAGATGAAGAAAGGTGAACCCTTCACTAGCAATTTCCAACTTTCCTGAACCAAATTCAAGAACTCAGGATCCTTGAGAAGGTAACTTATACGATAACCCCAGAGGATCAAAGAAGGTAACTCGACTCACAAAGACTTTGGGAGCATAAAGAGAGCAGCTTTCAATCACTTTAAAAATCTGTAGAGAGAAGAGGGAGTGACTAGCCCAAACTCTAAATTTTTGGAGGCGGTTCCTCCTAATATCTCCCCTTTAATGAATCAACATATTGAAGCTAAGATCTCTATAAAAGAAATAAAAGATGTTATCACTGACATGGAGCCCAAAAAAGCCCCAGGCCTGGATGGCTTCACTGCAAGATTCCTCCAAACCTGTTGGCAGATTGTGGAGAAATACCTCTACAAAATGATCTTGAAATCTCAAAATTGCCAGAAAATAGGGGGTAGCACTAACTCTGCCTTCCTTGCCCTCATACCCAAGGAAAAGGGCGCTAAAGAATTTAATCGGTTCTGCCCCATATCTCTTTGTAATATTGGATATAAATTAATCACAAAGGTGATTGCAAATAGGCTAAAAGGCATCCTCCCAGCCATCATTCCGGAGAATCAAGGCAGGTTTGTTCAGGGGAGACAGCTTGCTGACAATTTCATCCTAGTGCAAGAGGCTATTCATTCGAGCCAACTTCGCAAAGAGAAAGGTATGGTAGTTAAAATAGACTTGGAAAATGTTTTTGATCGTGTCGGACTTAGTTTTCTTTGGGAAGTCTTGCATAAATTTGGCTTTGGAATGGGCTTTATCAATTGGATCCGTGCTTGTATTGTCGATCCCTGGATCGCTCCCTTGGTGAATGGGAGAGCAGTCAGCTTTTTCAAAGCTTCAAGAGGGCTTAGGTAGGGTTGCCCCCTCTCTCCGCTTCTCTTTGTCCTCCATGTTTCTGTCCTGAGCTTCTATCTAGATCAGAAATTGGTTGATCAAGAGATCCCGGGGCTCAACATAGCTAGAGGGGTAAAAAATGTAAATCATACTTTGTTTGCTGATGATACCCTCTTGTTAGGGGCTGCCTCTGTCAGATCCGCCTTAAAGTTCAAGGAGGTTCTGGATGATTACAGTGAAGCTACAGGCAGCATTTTAAACAAAGGTAAATGCAAATTTTTTTGTTGGAATATCTCTGCCTCCATTCTTTCTGCCATCACCAGAATTCTTGGCTTTTTTGCCTCCCTTAGTTGGACCTCTTTTACCTTTCTGGTCCTCCCTATCTTCCGTAAACTAGCTTACAACAGAGACTGGATCCCTCTATTGGATAAATTCAAGGCAAAAATTCAAGCATGGGATTCTCATGGTTAAACCTTGCTGGAAAAACTATCCTCATCAAATCCGTTCTTAGTAGTCTCCCCATCTTTAAATTCTCTGTAGTCCTAGCTCCCACTGGCATCATCAAGAAAATGGAAACCTTCATACACAAATTCTTCTGGAAAGGTAGCAATCACAATGACAGGAAAATCCCTTTGGTAAGCTAGGAGAATATCTGTAAGCCTCAGAATGAAGGAGGCCTAAATTTCAAAGATCTCAGCCTCCAAAACATAGCCATGGGAGCCAAGATTTTCTGGAGAATCATTGGTCCACACCCTGGTTGGGCGCAAAGAGCTTATGGAGGACGTATTTCATGGGGATGCAGAAAAGATGCCTGGAAACCTCACTGCCCACCTCAGGATCGCAATTGATCAAAATCTATCACAAAGCATCTCCTTTAATCAGAGACAAAGCGTATTGGATACTTGGCAACGACAAAGAAGTTAGGATATGGGACGACAACATCATGATGCATCCCCCATTATCGAGCTAGAGTTCTCTACAAGCGCTACGATCGTGGCTGGACAGAGCAGGTTGTGTTTCACTATGGGACATTACGCTATGGGAATTTTAGCGACAGCCCCAGGCACGATGGAGACTTAGTGGCGATATAGCCTCATTTTCAAAGCTGTGAAACTACCCATAAACGCTCCCAAAAAATGAAAGTTTTAAAGTTGCATGGCTCTCCTTGCCAAAATTTATCTGCTGGCAAATCTGGCTTGAGAGAAACAGAAGAGTCTTCAGAGATGAAAGCTTAAATCCGCAGTTCACCATCATCAAAATAAAAAGTCTATGGAAAGAAAGTCTGGGGGAGCACTTGTCGAACTCGAACGTAAGTCAGCAAGACTTAGACTGGGGTGCCTCATTGGATCTCCAATTATCTGGAGAAACAAGGCAACATAAGGATACAAAAGAGTGGCAATTCAGAGGGAAGGAGAATGAACTATCTGATTTGCTCATCAGGCAATCCAGATACACTCTATTCTTCGATGGGGCAGCGAAAGGCAACCCCGGATTGGCTGGGGCAGGAGGAGTTATAAAGAATAAGGAGGGAAGAATTGTGACTAAGTTCACTTGGGGATTAGGACAATCCACCAGCATTCAAGCTGAAGCCTTGGCACTTCTTCAAGTTCTCAAGCAAGCAAAGGCCTTTGGTCTATCAGATGTTAATATTATAGGAGATTCTCAGTCCATTATTAAAGTCTTATTGGAGGATTCTTCTCCAGCAGATCTTAGATTGGTAAGAGTGATTTCAAGAATTAGAATTCTGGTGAAATATTTTCAGATTGCAAGTTTCCTTCATGTATTGAGGGGGAACAATAAAGATTCTGATCTGGAAGCCAACAGGGCGGTGCCACTTCCCACTGGATCTCTCTTGAAAGACAGAATTGAGGAGTGGGACTCCATACCATAAACTAGATTTATGTTTTATTGCATTATACTGAAACAGTTTGTTTGTACATTTAAGATATGAAAAATAACAGAGATACATTCTCTAGTCTCGAGTAAAAAACATGGATCTCCAAATTTTGGGGCCTATGATCAGTTAGTGGAAGAAATTTTAAGGGCTATGCCTGACCTATTGTAACTGGTGAAAGGCATTTTGGCCAATATCTAATATAAATCCATATCCGTTTTTGTAAAAAAAAAGAAAGGGATTATCAGCTACCCCGATCGTGCTTCTGTGGTATTCAAATTTTCTCTTGGTGAGCGACTTCGTCAAAATATCTGCATCTTGATCCTCCGTGGGAATGTACTGAAGTAACATAATGCGTCTCTGAGAAAAATCTCTGAGATAGTGGCAATGGATGTCAATATGCTTGGACCTATCATGGAATAATGGATTAACCGAGAGTTTTATGCAACTCTGGTTATCACAATGTATCACTATCAGATCCATCTGACTACCAAACAAACTAAAAAGTATCTTCCTCATCCAGATGGCCTCAAATGCCATCTGACTGGCTACCATGTACTCTACCTCGGCTGAACTAAGTGAAACTGATCTCTACTTCCTGCTATACCAAGAAAATTTTGTCGATCCTATGCTCAAGATCCCTCTTGATGTGCTCTTTCTATCTAATGGACTGTCTGCCCAATCTGCATCAGTGAAGCCTTGAAGCTTCACTCCCTCTGTCCATTTGTACCATAATCCATACTCTGTAGTGCCCCTGATATATCTCAAGACATGCTTCCCCACCTTCTAAAAGAGTTTTGTCGGCTTGACCATAGCTTGACTTAGCTGGTTAACTGCGTAGCATATGTCTGGTTGTGTGTTCACCAAGTACATAAGTGAACCCACAAGCTTCCTATAAACAATAACGTCCACTACCTCACCTGAAGTAGCATCCTCCTTCCTCCATTTTCTTGCAACAAGAGTCTCCATGGGTTTACATCTCTCCATGTGGAACTTCCTCAGAATATTTTTGGCATACTTGCCTTGAGAAACAAATAGCTCACCATCCAGCTGCCATATCTCCAAACCAAGGAAATAGTGAAGGAGTCCCATGTCCTTCATCTCAAACTCTCTTGCAAGATCCTCTTTTCAAGAAGTTATGAGTTGCTCATCACTTGTTAGAATAAGATCATCAACATAAATTACAATAATTAAAATATTACCATCAACCACAATTTGGTATAGGTTCGCATCCGCTTCAGTCTTTGTGAAGCCTAATCTGGTGAAATCACTGTCAATCCTAGTGTACCAAGCACGTGGTGCTTGCTTCAACCCATACAGTGCTCTCTTGAGTATGCACACATGTGACTTGCTGTGAAAGGTCTCAAAACCTTTTGGTTGCTCAATGTACACTTATTCCACAATAAATCCATTGAGAAATGCAGTCTTCACATCCATCTGATGTATCTGCCACCCCATCTACGCTAAGAGTGCAACGATAGATCTAATCGATGAGTACCTTGCAACTAGTGCAAAAGTCTCCTCATAATCAATCCCCTCAACTTCTGAGAATCCCCTGGCTACAAATCTAGTGTTGTACTTCTCCACACTCCCATCTGTTTCTTGGTTCAACTTATAGATCCATCTAGATCCAACTACTGACTTCCCGGCTAGTCTTGGGACAACTTCCCATGCGCTATTCCTGACGATGGAGTCATTTTCCTCAACCATGGTGTCAACCCAAGTTGATTGTTGCACTAATTCCTCAAAAGAGGATGGTTATGTCACAATACACTTTCTCATAAGAGCCATGTATCAAGTCAACCTGTTTGGAGAAAGTCTCTATCTACACAGTGATGTAGGTGCTCCTACACGTTCATCCACATTAAGTCTCAATCTGTCAGCTTCTGTGGTGCACCTTGTTGGGGTCCCGTGTTTTGATAGTTTGGAAAATCAAAAGACAAGGCAACAACAGAGCCAATCTTTAGAGTTACAGGATCTAGTCCTCCTGTTCTCAGAGAGGGATCTCTCAAATGTTTGTTTGCAAAGGTTTATCTTGTGTGCGTAGAGTATGGATTTTAGACTAGTTGTTAAGTGCAGGTGTTTGATTGTTTGTTTGGTTGAATTGATACAGCAGAAAATGAAAGGTCTAGGAAAGATAGGTAGAAAGAGGAAGTAGTAGCTTCATTGGGCAATGGAGTCAAAAAGAGGTCATGACAAAATTATCAATGGATATGGGATATCAGAGGGAAAATCTAACTTGGCCACAAGATCCTTTGGTTTTTGGAATGAGATGGACATCAATGATTTGGAAAGAGAATTTACATTCTCAACAAAGGGAATTTGAAAACACAATTTGAACAATAAAGAGCCATTTGATAGACAGGGCTAACCATGAATTCTACAAATCACACCTTTAAGAAAACAATGATTTCAAAACAACTTTTTAAAATGAAATCTAAGATTCGGGGAACACCCTATTTCCTCAAAGATTTTATTTCAAATGACTTAGAAAACATAAAAGATTCACTGATAATTGCAGTCATAGAAGAGGGAACACCTAACACATCTATGATTACAACTACAAAGACCTTCAAGACAACTGTTTAAGCAAGAACAAAGGGAAAGATCAAAACAAACCTCCTTGATTCACTGTAAACAAGAAAATTCAAAGGGATACTTCAATAACAGTTTTTAAGTGGTAGTAGACAAGCAGGGAAAACCATAAATCATGCTGAAACCAACTATCCGAACTATTAAGGAAATAAACAAGCATGAAGGCTAAAGAGAGAGATTAAAGACTCTAAAATACTTCAGTAGATGAAAACATAAAATAGTGAAGGAAGAACAGGTCTAAGGTGCTTCCAGGAGTCATTTCTTAGCCTAAAACTTTCAAGATACTGTAGTAAGAAATTATGGAACAGAATGAAAACAGGAGAAAACATTAAACAATTCAGAATACTTCACCAATAGCCAAGCTCATGGATCCAATGATAGAGCCTTCTCAGTAACAAGCATGCAACAACATCATCAGGGCTTCCAAGACTTCAATTTCTTCTTCAACTTCAATAGACTATGTATTATTTCAGAGAGTTCCAATATTACAACTAGTGATCAACCAACCAACCAACTTCTCTTCTTCTACAACAATATTTATAGAAGAATGAGGGGGTGAGATCTGATAAAAGATCTCTCAGGACAATTAATACAGATTAATGACTTCTCGGCCTTTGAGGGGCTCGATGGAGAAGTTTACATGTGTTTTTCTATATGAATGTTTTACATTTAATATTTAAGCTTGATGGGAGCTTTTGTTTGACTTTTGAGGTTCTGTGTCATGTTGGAGTAACTCTACAGATATTTTATGCATTAAGATCCTTGCAGAAGTAACTCTCTGGCTGTGCTGAGGAAAATATATTCATTTGATCAATAACTTCAGCCTCTGTTTGAATGTTTTTAAGGCACAGGTGGCACTGAGGTAGCCGGGAGGAATCAATTTGCCTCAGATGTGGTGGTGGAGGCCTTTTTGTCTGTTAAACACTTATGATTGTCCTTTAATCATGTTTTAATTTGGGGGATAAGGCTTTTGATAATCAAACTTAGCCGTGATCCCCGCAAATCTGTCTTCGATCTTCTGTTTTGCTGTGCTATGTTTTCAAAACTGATACTCTTTTAATTGTGATTAAAATCATAGTGTCTTGTTGATATGCAGGCCGCGCAGGGCTCTTAAGGCATCAGTGCCCATGAAGCATTGAAGAAACGTGGATTAGAGCTCCGTGAATAGCTTCCCTTTGATGGATCAAAGGTACGGGAATTTTCATTCCCAGTCCTTTGGATTTTATATAATGGAAAACCCATCAAACCTGCAAAATACAAAAGATTAATAAAATCCTGCGTTTTTTGGGAAAAACTACTTCAGAGGGCATGGGGAGGAGCGTAACCATTGGATGGCAGCATCCAACAGTGGAGATCTGCATATAATAGTCAAAAAGAGAGCAATGGGAAGTAATGCGGGAACGATCTGGGACCGTTCGATCCAGACACATGGACTGTCTAGATCCAATCAGAGGATCGCAATCGGTGGGGAAAGAAGGAGGGTGTAATGAAAATTTCCGATGCGATTGTGCGATCAGGGAGGGCGATGTGATTGAGCGATGATCGTTGATCTGAGGATCAGATCAATGGTGGGAAATGAATTGGCAGGTTTTGAAGCAGAGGTAAGACTTGTGATCGGAGAGAATGAGGACTGTTGGATCACGGAAGGCAGAGAGGAGATAAACGGTGGATAACCAATCGGGGATTGGCAATCAGGGGTGGCAATGCAATTGAGCGTGGGCCGTTTGATCGGCTTACGACCAATGGTCAGGATTGTTTCAACTTACGCACCGGCAGAAACCCTTTAAAACATAGGAAAACCCAACATTTTAATATAAACAAAGGTTTTATGGTATGGGCGGGATGTATATATATATGAAATGGTTAGGCGCCCGACTGTGGGGCCTTGGTCTATATGAAACACAATATGCCCAGGGGGTATATAATAAAGGGCTAATCGCAATCGGAAGGTCGGGCCTTCGGGCTTTTCAATCTAACCATTTGATATTTTGCGATGCGATTAGCGCCTTGGGATATTTTAACATTTGGTCTTGGGGTGTAGGTTGTATGGAGGGAAGCAGAGGGGATGAGGTTTTAATAAAGGGACTCAATCGCATCGGAACTTTTGATGCGGTCTTTCAATCAACCCTTGTGAATTTTTTCGATGCGATTGCGTTTCAGGTCTTTTTGATCTACCCATTTTATTATATATAAAAAACACATTATGGGCGCGATTAGACCAAAAATTTGGAAAAAAGGGTTTTTTGACTTTAGCAAAGAAAAATATTGATCGGAGATGGTTTATTCAATGGTCTTAGCGCCTAATGTGGGCCCACGGATTATATAAAACAAAGATAAGATTGGGGTTGTGTTCAAGGGCCTAATCGCATCGGAATTTTTTTTTAAAACATGGCAAACAAACTTGTGCGCTGGGACTTTGCGATGCGATTAGCGCTGAAAAGGGTTAGCACTTGGTTCTAGTGTTGGGGAACATGGAGGGGAAGTGGTTTAAGTTTTAGCCCAAGGGGGCTTAAACCTTATGCAAAAATATGTATTTTTTATGAAATTTTCAAGTTTTTCAATGGATTTGGGGGTTTCGATAAGGCTAAGAAGTGAGTTCTTAACCTTGTTAAAATGATTTTCATGAATGGAAGAAAAGGAATCATGAAAATAGAGGAGTTTTATGGAGAAAAATGGGGAGCAAAATGAAGGTTAGTTTTAAAGTGGAAGGAGGGGAAAATGGTGTTTGCAGCAGTATTCTCTCTTGGGAGTCAGCAGGATTTCTGGGTGTAAAATGGGCACAGCAATGAAGATTTGGACAGAGGCATGAGGCCTTCAAGAGTCTTCAAGAGCCAACACTTTTTAGCAATAAAATTTTTTCCTTGAAGGCTCAAAAAGTTTTAGCCACCTTTTGGTATAACAAATTTCACAGGTGGCTAACAGTGGCTCCACTTGGGGATGGTTCCTTCTTGAAGGCATCAAGAACTTCAGACTTGCATTCTCTGGGAGGCTGATCAGTGCCTCATCCATTGGGCTACCTTTCTTTCTGTGGATGATATTCTTTTGCTCTGAAACATATTAGCATTCATGAATTAACAACGGAATTTCATCAATACAATATTTCTACCTACCCAATCCTACTGATCTAACATTTTTTCTTCATTAGAGTGCACTTGGATTGGAAAAATCTTTCACAAAATTTTATTCTTTTTGAAAGCAGGAAATCTAATCTATTTCTACTCCTTATTTCTCCATGGACTCAGATTAAACAGTTGAGCCCATATGATTCTCTACCTAATCTATTATCTGTTGGGATTAAACTATCCAACAGAATCTATTCTCTAAATTCTAAAACATAAATTTAAAAATAGTCAAGTCAAGATTAAGCTGTTTAACTTGCTGTGATCTATGGCATAAAAACAAGCTGCGCATAGACATTTATTTTGCAGAAAATTTAAAACAAAAATGGAAGGTTTGAGATCTGAGATTTTAAAACTTTTCCTTCCTCTTTTCTACAACTCTGTTTTGACTCTTACTTGAGTTGTCTAACTGGTTTAGTTTTTTAGTTGATTAGAACAAGATTTTTACATCTTTTGACTCAGAACTTAAAACAGATTTGAGTCAGTTTCTCTTTGGAAACTCAGGTTCGGATTTTGAGCATGTTTGAACCTTTAATTTCTATCCTAAACTATCTACTGATAAGCCAAGATCAAACAATTTGGAAAATCGAATTCACTATCCTATCAGCAGAAAATTTAAAACTAATCAGTCAAGATTAGGCTGTATGACTAATTAGAAGTGTGTTCTTCAGGAGTGGCATTTAAGCTTGCACACTTTCAGAATTTTTTTCTCTTTTTTGGTATGGGGCTATACCTTTCTTGTTTTCGCAATCTTCCCTCTTTTCTCTTTTCGATTGTTTTTGTATTTTAAATTTTTATAACTTTGAATGCAATGTTCAGGCTATGATATTTATAATGAAAAAATGAAATGCTTTAAAACTCAAGACTCTTGGAAGAAGTAATGTTTGAGCATCCTGCCATTGATAGGACCTCCATATAGATCCTCTCCATTCAATTCTTTCAAGAAGAATGCGTTGTGACCCCTTTCAGCATGAACAATATAGGGACCTTTCCACAAATTCTCAAACTTGCCATGTTTTCCTTTCTCTTCTCTCCTTGAATCCCACTTAAGAACAACATTTCCAACCTGGAAATTGTCTGCCTTAGTTCTCTTATCAAATAGCTTCTTCATATTTTCTTGGACCAATTGTGTTCTCTCATAAACTTCTTCTCTGGTCTGCTGTAAATGGATGGTTTGATTGATTCTCCTTTGCATATCATTCTCTTCAACCTGTACTTCTTGAAGGAGCTTCATGACTGGCACTCCTAATGAGGTGGGAAAGACTGCATCCATGCCATAAACTAGCTGATAGGGGGACATATTTATCGATTTCTTTGTAGTTAACCTATCAACCCATAAGGCATGAACCAGTTTACTATGCCATGATTTTTGATTCTGTTCCAACAGTTTTTTAATGATATTGATGAGGTTCTTGATGGAAGATTCAACTAATCCATTTCCTTGGGGATAGTAAGCAGTGGAATGGCCCAATGTTATGTGGTATTTGTAACATAAATCAACCATCTTTTTAGATTTAAAAGCAACAGCATTGTCTGTTATGATTTCTCTAGGACAACCAAATCTAGATAGGATATTTGTTTCAAGAAAATTGATAATGATAGAGTCATTAGCATTTCTGGAGGGTATAGCTTCTATCCACTTGGTAAAGAAGTCAGTTGCTGTGAGGATCCACTTATGTTGAGCTGAGGAGGATGGGTGGATTTCCCCAATGAAGTCCAGCCCCCATTGTTGAAAAGGAGTCTCAACTCTGATAGGATGTAAGGGTAAGGGAAGAAGTTTTCTTTTGCCATCAAAGATTTGACACTTATGGCAAGACATGACCAAATTCTGAGTGTCTGGGAAAAGGGTAGGACAATAGTAACCTGATCTAAGAATTTTGTTTGTTGTGGCCTTCCAGTAGAGGTGTCCCCCACATTCTCTGTCATGCAACTCATGCATGATTTTTCATGCATCATCTTCAAGTAAACATTTAAGAAAAATTCCAACAACATTTTTCCAATATAACACCCTATCTAAGATCCAAAAACTCAAAGCCTTTTGTTTCAAAAATCTAGCTTTAGTTTTAGAAAAAGAAGGAGGGGCATTTAAATATAAAAGCACATAAATAATGTTAGCATACCAAGGAGAATTCAGAAATGTTTCTTCAATAAAAGGAGCAGTAGATTCTTCTATTTCTTCCAACACATCTACCATATTCATGTCCAGTGCTTGGAAGTTAGACTCAGCCATAAGTTTTGCTAATCCTTGCCCTTTAACTAGTTTGGTGGGCCTGATCTCTAAGTCATACTCAAGAATAGTTGCAATCCATTTTCCCCTTTTACCATCAGGGTCTTGACTTAGAATGTCCTTGACAACAGCATGTGGAACAAAAGCAATTATGTGAGAGTGTAAAATATAGACCCTAAAGTCCTTTAAAGCTTTCACTAATGCTAAGGCTTGCTTCTCCATGATATTATATTGAGAGGAGCATCTCTTAAGGCCCTACTAAAGAAGGATATTGGTTTTTCTTGCCCCAAGTCATTCTTTTGAAGTAAAACTACAACTATTGTATGCTCAGATGCAAAAGAAAAGATGTAAAAGTCTTTGTTAAAGTTTGGACTAATCAGGACTGGTTTTTGAGTAAGAGCTTGTTTGACCAGTTCGAATGATTGTTTAGCTGGTAAAGTCCATTTTACACCGACATCTTTCTTAAGCATGTTTGTAATGTTTTTTAATAGCTCAACAAGATTAGGGATAAACCTCCTTAGAAAATTAATCTTTCCGATGAAATATTGCAACTCTTTGAGGCTTCTTGGATGGCTGATCTGAAATATGCCATCTATCCTTGTAGGGTCTATTTTGATTCCCTCTTCCGAAATTATATGGCCAAGAATTTTACCTTTTTGGAGACCAAAGAGTGTCTTCTTGGGATTCAATGACAAGCCAAAATTCCTACACTTCTCAAAAAATTTTCTTAGGTGAATCAAATGTTTTTCATCAGTTTTTGAGAAAATGGTTATGTCATCAAGGTAAATGATTATGAAATATCCAATGTCTTCAGAAAATTCTATGTCCATGGCCCTTTGGAAGGTGGCCCCTACATTCATTAATTCGAAAGGAATTTTGACATACATAAAGGTGCCCCAAGGTGTGGTAAAAGAAGTTTTGATTTGATCACTTGGGAGCACTAACACCTGGTTGTAACCCGAGAACCCATCTAAGAGGGATATCCTTTTTGACCCAACTACCTTTTGAAGTATATGGTCCATCTTGGGTAAGGGGTAGTTGTATTTTAGAGAGGCTCTATTTAAATTTCTGAAGTCAATACAGAGCCTGATTTCCCCTGTTCTCTTTCTAATAGAAACTAATTTTGATACCCATTCTGAAAATCTAATGGGTACTATGATCCCAACATCATGCATTTTTTCAATTTCTACCTTAACTAAAGGTAGTAAGAGAGGGTTTATTCTCCTCAACTTTTGTTTGAAAGGCTTTTGATTTTCTCTAAGAGGGATTTTGTGTTGAATGATGATGGTATCATATGATTTTAAGTCTTTGTATCCCCAAGAAAACATATCTTTAAAATCTTTGAACATCTCTATGAATTGCAATTTTATGTGAGCTGGGAGAGTGCTGGACAGTTTGATCATCTTGGGTTCTGCTAGACTGCCTATGTTATGCTCTTCTACATTCATTTCCACAGGCTCCATTCTCGGTTCTTTGGCTACATCATTAAAATAAAAAAGGTGTTCTAAAGGTGTGAGACCTCTTGGAATTTTATCATTTTTGCATTGTAAAACTTCCAAGTCTGTTGAAAATGCAACAAGATGATGGAGCTTAGTGAAAAGAAGTCGCCTTCACTAAGTGGGCCCGCAGGCTATTTTTGGCGCAAAGTCTATTTTTAGACTATGTCTATTTTTAGACATATGGATCATGGTCTATGAGTTGCAGGATGCTATTTATGGATGATTGGTCGAGTTGGTAAAAATAGATGGACCTCTGTTTTTAGACATTGGGCGGTTTCTATTTTTAGACTGTCGAGCTAAAAATAGAACAGTCAAATATTATTAACCCTTAATAATATTTAGACTATAAACATTATATTATCCTCTTGGAGCACTTCAGTTTGATGCTTGGATGTGGCACATGCAGCTGACAGAAGGAAATACGCTTTTCCTAAGGGTTATTTGAGCTATTGCATGGTTGACTTCAGTTAGAACTCATGTGGCAGAGTTTGGTGGAGTTGATGAGACAGTTGGTGGAGTTGTGTTCGGTTTAACTTAGTTGAACTAGTTGTATTTAGTCTAGCTGATAAATACACTAGTGATGAATGGTGTGAATTAATTATTAATTAATTAAGTAATTATTAACTCATAAATCAACTAAAGAATACATCAGTTAACTGCAATGCATGGACAGTTCAGTGGTGACCAGTGTTAGAGGTGGGTGAAAGGGTGAGTCTACTATCAGTTGTGACTATAGCTGTGCATGAGATTTGCACACACATTGATTGAGATTGCCAATGAGGATTGCGCAGTACAAGCCAAGGGGATTCGAACTTGGATCTCATTCATTCTCATCTTGGATTGCGCAGTAGAGGCAGGCAGACTTGTGGAGGAGATTTGAACCTGTGACTTGTTCATCTTCCATGCTAGTTTGTGTGTAGCATGTGAGATAGTGCTGAGAGCTGTGAGAGCTTTGTGCTATGTATTGTTACATGTTCTCTATCATTATAATATACAGATAGTTGGGGGTTTTCAGTTGTATGCTTTCCCCATTACATACTGTGTTATATGTGTGCTTGATTATGTTTTAATGTGCGCATGCGACTGCTTCTATTTCCGCATATTGATGATCAATGCTCCTACAGTCGATCTCTGTGCTAGAAATACTTTGTTCTCACGAATTTTAGATCGAGAAGCGGTTGAGTTTTGAGCTTGGAATCCGAATTTGCAGCAGTATTTGTTTTCTTGGTGCCGGAGTTGAAATGTCTTTCAACGAATTGCGATTGGAGTACGCCCTTGAGGGCAGTTTGAATTATGTTGCATGGAAGGACATAATGGAGGTGGTATTAGATGATAATAGGCTGAATGAGTTCATAGAAGCTGAGGTCCCAAAGCCTACTAATGCTGCTCAAGTTGAGGCTTGGCAAAAGAAGATGGAAAAATGTCGAAGGATTCTGTTGGAGGGCGTGAAGGATCACATTGTATCTAGCATGCATGGAAAACATTCTCCATAGTTGATGTGGAAAGTGTTGAAAGATTTATTCCAAAGAAAGAGAGACCAGAGGAAGTTGGCACTCAAGGATAAACTCAGACACATAAATATGGAGAAAGGTGACAGTATGCCCAAGTACCTCACGAAGTTCATCCAATGCAGGGATGAGCTAGGAAGTGTGGGGGTGACTATAGATGATGAGGAATTGGTGAGCTTGGCTCTCCTTGGTCTTTCGAAGAGTTGGCATGCCTATCAGGATTCCGTCAATGGTCGGGAGAAATTGCCAGGATGGGAGCGACTTTGGTCGGATCTTGTGCAAGAGGAGATAAGGCGGAATACCAGGGACAGATCTTCATCAAAGGCATATGATGAAGAAAATTACGCTTTGGCTGCCAAAGAAAAGAAGGGGAAGAGCAAGAAAGCTTCTCATTCCGGTGCGAAAGGAAAGAAGCAGGACATGTCCAAGGTGAAGTGTTTTCACTGTCACCAGCACGGACACTATGCCACAAATTGTCCGCAGAAGAAGAAAAATAAGCATGCTGTTGGATCTGCAGTGGGAGAGGCATTAGCCTCGCAGTTTCAGCTGGATTTTTCACTGATCGCATGCTTGGTCTCAAGTTTGATGGGATTAGTATGGTTCTTGGACAGTGGTGCGTCTTTTCACATGACTGGAGATCGAAATCTATTTTCAAATCTGGATGAGAAAGATCTTGGAGTGCACATTGAGATGGGAGATGATGGTAGATACAGTGCGACCGGTATCGGTACCATTTCCTTTGAGAGGGAGTTTGGTAAACCCTTTGTATTGAAGGAAGTGATGCATGTTCCAGGATTGAAGAAGAATATGATCTCTGTGGTGATGTTAGAAGACAAGGGGTACGATGTTGTCTTCAGCGAAGGAAAGGCTTTCCTGCGTAGTAAGACAAATGGAGAAACCCAGAAGATAGGGGTTCGAGTCAAGAACCTTTATCAGTTGCAAGTAGATGGCTGTGCAGCAATGGCATGCAAGGCGGAAGGAGTGGTGAGCCGGGATGATGGCGAGTTGTGCCGAAAGTTGACCACCTTCCTTCGACTTTGAAGAATCTTTAATGAATTCCCAAGGTTCTAAGAGCCTCTTCAGTCAGATCAGTGCAAGGGGTGTACCTTGGGAAAATTTGTGAAAACCACCTTTCACGAGAAGGATAGTCACGCCACGACGATCCTTGAGAGAATTCACACAGACGTGTGTGGACCTTTCTCAGCAGCTTCGACAACAAAGCACAGGTATTATGTGATATTTGTTGATGATTTCTCTCGGAAATGCGGGATCTTATCTAGCATGGAAAAGCAGGCCTACTCCAAGTTCTATGAGTTCAGAGTATGCTTTGGTTGAGAAGATAAGGCATGTGAAGGCTCTTAGGGAGGGGCAGTGTTGGTAGATTATGATGCCGTTAAGGACACTACCGCGAAGAAGTCGGGACTCCGCACCTCATATGCCCACCTGACAAGAGCAGGGTTACGGCGGGAAGAACAGAACGATCGTGGGTGTTGCACGGGTGATGTTGCATGATCGGGGCCTACCCCAACTAAGCATGAGTGCGACATAATCTTGCGGTATGTGAAGTAGTTGTCTCCCAAGGTAACTTGGCATGAGTACAACGGGAGGCGTTTCGTAAGAACGTCTTCCCATTTGAGGGGTCCACGTTTCTATTCTGCAGCCATATGACAAAGGATGCCGAGAAGAAAACTGGAGCCAGCAGAAGGTTAGGATAATACACATGATGCAAATCTCCCAAACTATCGTGTGTATTTTCCGAGACGATCGCGAGCTTGTTGTGCGACGAGATGTGCCTCCAAATTTCGGGAGGAGAAAGCCATGCGGTGTTCGCTTGAGAGGGAGCCACACTTGCATGCGGATGAGAAGCTTATTAGTTCCTAAGGGGATGAGCTTCGGGATGTGGATCAACCACAAGGAAGTTCATGGAGTGGAAGAGACCACTCATGCGGCGCCACGACCATCGGAAGGCGGAAGCGCACTACGAAGCTAAAGGCGCGCTCCAAGATGCGAGAGAAGGTTGTAGGACCACCTACGGCACAGCGCGAGGCAGAGACGAGTCACCGGACCCGATTACCTTGGATACATGGCTCTTGTGAGAAAATGTGTCGTGAGCCATCCTCTTCCCGAGGAAAGTTTGTGGGGGGACCACTGCACATGGGTAGATGCCATGATCGAAGAATATGATTCGATCGTCAGAAACAGTGCATGGGAGATTGTCCCAAGACCGGAGAGGAAATCAGTGGTGGGTTCGCGATGGATCTACAAAGTGAAGCAGGCGGCTGACGGGAGTGTGGAGAAGTACAAGGCGAGATTTGTCGCCCGTGGCTTCTCACAGATCGAGGGGATCGATTATGAGGAGACCTTTACACCTGTCGCAAGGTACTCTTCCATACGGACGATCCTTGCTCTCTCAGCGCAGATGGGGTGGCACATTCATCAGATGGATGTGAAGACTACGTTCCTCAATGGAGTCATTGAGGAGGAGGTGTACATAGAGCAGCCTGAAGGTTTCGAGATCTTCAGCAGCGAGTCGCATGTGTGCAGGCTCAAGAGAGCGTTGTATGGGTTGAAACAAGCACCTCGTGCTTGGTACACACGGATAGACAGTTATTTCACCGGACTTGGATTCTCCAAGAGTGAGGCGGATCCTAACCTATACTAGATTGTGGTGGAGGGTAAGTTGCTGATCATTGTACTTTATGTAGATGATTTGATTTTGACGGGTGATGAGCTGTTGATACTTTCATGCAAGGAGGATCTTGCTAGAGAGTTTGAGATGAAGGACTTGGGCCTCCTTCATTATTTCCTGGGATTGGAAATTTGGCAGCGCAGTGATGGACTGTTTGTTTCTCGGGGTAAGTATGCCTGGGAGATACTGGAGAAGTTCAACATGCATGGCTGCAAGCCTGTTGATACTCCTCTTCCTCGTGGATGGAGGAAGGAGGATGCTACTTCGGCTGAGGTAGTGGATGCCACTATTTATCGGCAGGTGGTGGGGGTCGCTTATGCTGGTCATGCAAGGCATTAAACAATATATACTGTGGCAACATGGCTTCCTCCGTTCGCCTGCAAGCTCTTTTGGAAGGCGAGGCAAGCATGTATTGCGTCATCTTAGAGGCACATCGGGATGCTGGCGTAAACACCGGAGTCGGGAGGATGAGGTGGCTATAGGCTTCACGGATGCAGATTGGGCAGGGAGCCCAACGGACAGAAAGAGCACATCTGGAGGGATATTTAGTATCGGGTCGACAGCAGTTTCTTGGTACAGCAGGAAGCAGAGATCCGTGGCACTCAGTTCAACAGAGGCTGAGTATATGGAATCAAGCTTGGCTGCATGCGAGGCCATATGGATGAGGAAGATTCTGGTAGGATTGTTTGGGTCACACTTGGAGCCTATTGTGATTTATTGTGATAACCAGAGTTGCATTAAACTCTCGGCTAATCCAGTATTTCATGATAGATCCAAACACATCGACATCAGGTACCATCATATCAGAGATTGTGTGCAACGGAGAATCATGTTACTTTCATATATTCCCATGGAGGATCAGGATGCTGATATCTTGACAAAGGTTCTCACCAGGAGAAAATTTGAATACCACAGAGGCAGGATAGGGGTTGCAGATAATCCATATCTTGTTGAGAGGGAGTGTTGAAAATGCAACAAGATGATGGAGCTTAGTGAAAAGAAATCGCCTTCACTAAGTGGGCCCGCAGGCTATTTTTGGCGCAAAGTCTATTTTTAGACTATGTCTATTTTTAGACATATGGATCATGGTCTATGAGTTGCAGGATGCTATTTATGGATGATTGGTCGATTTGGTAAAAATAGATGCACCTCTATTTTTAGACATTGGGTGGTTTCTATTTTTAGACTGTCGAGCTAAAAATAGAACAGTCAAATATTATTAACCCTTAATAATATTTAGACTATAAACATTATCTTATCCTATTGGAGCACTTTAGTTTGATGCTTGGATGTGGCACATGCAGCTGACAGAAGGACATACGTTTTTCCTAAGGGTTATTTGAGTTATTTCATGGTTGACTTCAGTTAGAACTCATGTGGCAGAGTTTGGTGGAGTTGATGAGACAGTTGGTGGAGTTGTGTTCATTTTAACTTAGTTGAAATAGTTGTATTTAGTATAACTGAAAAATGCACTAGTGATGAGTGGTGTGAATTAATTATTAATTAATTCACTAATTATTAAATCGTAAATCAAACATAAGAACACTGCCAATCGCAAATGGCATGGATGTCATGGACCACGAGACCAGTGTTAGAGGTGGGTGAAAGGGTGAGTGTGGCTATCAGTTGTGACTATAGTTGTGCATGAGATTTGCACACACATTGATTGAGATTTCCAATGAGGATTGCGCAGTACAAGCCAGTGGGATTCGAACTTGGATCTCATCATTAATCATCTTGGATTGCGCAGTAGAGGCAGGCAGACTTGTGGAGGAGATTTGAACCTGTGACTTGTTCATCTTCCGTGCTAGTTTGTGTGTAGCATGTGAGATAGTGCTGAGAGCTGTGAGAGCTGTGTGCTATGTATTGTTACACATTCTCTATCATTATAATATACAGATAGTTGGGGGTTTTCAGCTGTATTCTTTCCCCATTACATACTGTGTTATATGTGTGCTTGATTATGTTTTAATGTGTGCATGCGACTGCTTCTATTTCCGCATATTGATGATCAATTGTAGAAGAGGTTATGTATTATGCATGAAGCTTAAATAGTGTGTAATCAGGATAATCTCGGTGAATAATTCAGCTATTATTCAAATTTATACAAAGTCTTCTTGGTCTGCGTTGTAAATTATCTCTGCTTCAAAAGGATTCTCATTATGATTTATATCAGCAGAATATGTCATTTCAACTTCAGGGATTTTTTCAATATACAAACAATTTTCTTTATGGCTGGTTTCTGATATTGGTATGTTGAAATCGTTTTCTGATTTTAAGAAATCATCTATGTGCTTGTCAGAGTCAAACACTTGCCAACGATCTTCATTATCGGGTACAGAAGGCCTGTGTTTTACCCTTACGCTAAGCTGTTCATTTATCTCATGTACTTGACAGTTACTGGCATTGAAAGCGAGTTCATTTGCTAGATGATTCAATGCTCTAGGGATGAAAATGAGTTCGTATTTTCGAAGGTTTTCAATAAATCAAGGGCAGTGTTCCGATATTCCCTAAGCCTTGGATTCCTAGCTGAGTATTCTCCTTTGATTTGTTTTATGATAAGTTCAGAATCTCCTAAGATCGATATCCTTTGGGCTTCTAACTGTTTAAGCAATTGTAAGCCTAGGAGAAGGGCTTCATACTCAGCGATATTGTTAGTGCATGGGAAATCCAATTTGTATGAAAAACTTTGATTCGTATTTTGAATCCAAACACCTTCCCCTGCACTTGTTTTGTTACAGGATCCATCAAAGTTTATTTTCCAAAGTACATTTGCCTCATTTTCATTTTCTTGTTGTTGTTGATTGTCAATGTTTTGAACTTGATTGAAGGGAAGATTTGATTGTTCTGGTGAAATGATTGGGTACATGTTTTCCCTATTTTTTTGGGTGATTTCATCTTCGTTATATAAGATAAAGGAATCTAAACTTGATTGAATAGAATATATTGGAGAGTTGCTTGGTTTTTCTATGTTGCTCACCATGTACTTCATGTGAGATTCCCTGTATAGTCTTCTGTTTTGGTTGAAAACAGGGATGGTGGCATAAGACATGTCCATTTGAAGGCTTCCCTAAAGTTTGGCTCTCCATGATCTTGATAAGAGAATTCCATACTTAGGGGGGAATGTCAGCTACCACTATGTCCATAACTAGACTCTTAGCAGGGATTTGAGCTAGATTAACACATAAATCTTTGACTAGACCCAAAAATTTGACTCTGCTTGAGTCAAAGGAATACAAGTCTTTGTATGGTTTAGTAATT
The DNA here is from genome assembly GCA_034641835.2 of Pinus albicaulis. Taxonomy (NCBI): domain Eukaryota; kingdom Viridiplantae; phylum Streptophyta; class Pinopsida; order Pinales; family Pinaceae; genus Pinus; species Pinus albicaulis. Next base: position 20,221 of record JAXQQM020065116.1, on the reverse strand, counting down.
TCTAGGACTAAGATTTCCATTACTACCTTGGGCATTAGATTGTGTGAAGCTCCCGAATCTAACATGGAATTATGTAAGATTTTCTCATGTATGTTCAAACTAACATAGAAGGGAGGGACAACCCCTTCTTGGTACTTTCCTTCAACCTCTGGACCAAACAAAAACTCAGGTTTATCATCTGTTAAGTTTAAGGTGTCAATATCACTTCCTAAGTTCAAAGCTTTCAAAAATTGGTTTTTGTACACTTCTTGGGTTACAAGTTCAGCTAGGGGAATGGTAATTTTTATCTTATCAATCTCTCCCTCAAGGCTGAAAGGAACAATTGACTTGTTGATATTTACATCTGTCTTTTCAATTGAATTCCTTTCAGCAATTTTGATTTGCTGAACCTTGTTTGGATTGGTAATTGGGACAGTTTTATTAGGACCACTAGCTGAAGTGCTAGGGGTACTCTATTCAACATCTTGCTGGACATTTTTGTCTTTGTTTAAGTCTAGTTTCCTAGCCAAAATGTTGGTTTTCTCTGCTATCTTTTTGGGCTGAATTTCTGTGTTTTTCTTGATAGCAGTATTAGTTTTCTTATCTCTTGAATTTTTTATGTTCCCCTTTCTCCTAATATCGTATTGTTTATGCACCTCCATGATTGCATTTTCAAACCCCAATCTATAGTCATCATAATCTTCATAGGTGTTTATATTTTTATCATAAGAGGAAAAACCTTGTTCTTCCTCAGTGAGGAAAACATCATCCCCACTGTCTGATCCAATCAAGTTTACATGAGACTCTTCCAAAATTTCCAACTCCCTATCATTCTCATATTGATCTACATAGTTCTGCTGGAAGGGGGGTCTAATCTGTTGGTCATTTTCCTTCTGTTTGTCTTGATTGTTTTCTCTTCTATAATTCTGATTTCTATTTCTATTTTGGTTATTTTGAGGTTCTCTTGGTGGCACTCTCTCATTTAAATTGATCTTTTCAAGCATTCTCTCCATCACCTTCACTAGGTTGTCAATTTTTGTGTTAGAAGCTGAGGTTGAGGGTAGTAGGTCATCATTATAAGTTACCCTCTTCTCTAATCTCAACCTATTCCTTTTCTCAATTATGTTTGCTTCTACATTCAAAGCTCCTTTCTACATGTCTTCTAATAAATAATCTCTCCCCCTTAGTTCATAAGTATTTGGAGAGGGTTCTTTTTGAGTTCCCATTTGTTGATAAATGTTTGATGCAAGGTAGGGAGATCATTTATGTTGTTAGGAGGTAAGTTTTTAAACCATTTATTTACATCTCCTCCTAAACTTTGAGTGAAGATCCTCATCTTCACAGTTTCTTCTTCTATCTCCATGTAATCGAATGCATCCTCCATCCTATCCACATGATGTTGAGCTATTGTAGACTCTTTTCCAGTGAAGTGAGGGATTTTTGATTGGTAATAATTTGGTAAGGGAAGTAGAGGTTTTGGTAACACTAATGGGGCATACCATGTTTCCATGGCTGGAAATAAGGGTGGATGTACAAGAGGTGGATTTACAAGAGTAAAAGTGGGCTGAACAGGAGTGTTTTGCACAGTGGTAGTATAGATTGGAGTGGAAGAAACACTTGGGCCAACAAACTGATTTTGAGCAAATTTGTTATGGAAAAGGCTAAAGTGATGAAGAAGCTAGGAATCAGGAGGAGTAGAAGGTGAAGCTTCTCTACTAAAGCTTTGTTGCAAATCTGCAATGTCAAGATCAGTTTGGTTTAACTCACCTTGAGATCTAGTTCTAAAGATGTTCTTTGTATGATATAAATCAAAGTGTGAATCCTCTAAGACAACAAGGTTTTGCAGGGACGGAATTTGTTCTTAAGAGGCTCCTATTAGCAGCTGGTTTTCCAGAGTTAGAAGTCTACCATAGAATTCTCTCTGGATTGTCAAATATTAAAGGAGGATTTGGGTCTGGATGGGATCTAGTGTTGATCCTATGTAGAGCCAGATTATTTTTGAAAAATGAGAGAGGTTGGAGTTTTAAGGACTGTTTTTTGGATGTTTTACCTCTCACGATGTCTTATCTAGTATGGGACTAGGCTCCTAAACTTCTTCAAGGCTGGTTAACACGGTCCTAAAGAGACCTAGAGACCTAGATGAGTAATAGGCCTACTGGGGCTAGTGGAGTCACCAGGTGGAAAATTTTTAGCTTTTATGAAGATAATATATTGGATGGCTCCACCACCATGCTTATTTGTGAAGCCAAGCTGAAATGTTTTTGGGTTTTTTCTGAGTTATTTCAGTCTTATAGGTTAAGAAAGTGTTCTAAGTCTAATCTAACACTTAGCTAAGGTGTTTTAAACATACAGAGTTCACTCTTATGGCTTGGTAACTGATTCCTTCAAGGTTTGATAAAGTTCTATGAGAATCCTAAGGGTTACTTAGTTTTCCACTGATTCAAACAAGTTTTATCATGATTACCATTACGCTTGGTAGTGCTTGAATAGGGTTACTTATGTTATACTGGATAGTGAGTGTTTTTTTTTGAAAATTTTACTCAAGGTCCCACCGTGATCGCCATTATGTTGGGGTCCCGTGTTTTGATAGTTTGGAAAATCAAAAGACAAGGCAAAATCAGAACCAATCTTTAGAGTTACAGGATCTAGTCCTCCTGTTCTCAGAGAGGGATCTCTCAAATGTTTGTTTGCAAAGGTTTATCTTGTGTGCTTAGAGTATGGATTTTAGACTAGTTGTTAAGTGCAGGTGTTTGATTGTTTGTTCGGTTGAATTGATATAGCAGAAAATGAAAGGTCTAGGAAAGATAGGTAGAAAGAGGAAGTAGTAGCTTCATTGGGCAATGGAGTCAAAAAGAGGTCATGACAAAATTATCAATGGATATGGGATATCAGGGAAAATCTAACTTGGCCACAGGATCCTTTGGTTTTTGGAATGAGATGGACATCAATAATTTGGAAAGAGAATTTACATTCTCAACAAAGGGAATTTGAAAACACAATTTGAATGATAAAGAGCCATTTGATAGACAGGGCTAGCCATGAATTCTACAAATCACACCTTTAAGAAAACAATTATTTCAAAACAACTTTTTAAACTGAAATCTAAGATTCGGGGAACACCCTATTTCCTCAAAGATTTTATTTCAAATGACTTAGAAAACATAAAAGATTCATTGATAATTGCAGTCATAGAAGAGGGAACACCTAACACATCTATTATTACAACTACAAAGACCTTCAAGACAACTATTTAAGCAAGAGCAAAGGGCAAGATCAGAACATACCTCCTTGACTCAATATAAAAAAGAAACTTCAAAGGGAGACTTCAATAATAGTTTTTAAGTGGCAGCAGACAAGCAGGGAAAACCATAAATCATGCTGAAACCAACTATCCGAACTATTAAGGAAATAAACAAGCATGAAGACTAAAGAGAGAGATTAAAGACTCTAAAATACTTCAGCAGATGAAAACATAAAACAGTGAAGGATGAACAGGTCTAAGGTGCTTCCAGGAGTCATTTCTTAGCCTAAAAATTTCAACCTATTGTAGTAAGAAATTATGGAACAAAATGAAAACAGGAGAAAACATTAAACAGTTCAGAATACTTCACCAACAGCCAAGCTCATGGATCCAATGATAGAGCCTTCTTAGTAACAAGCATGCAACAACATCATCAGGGCTTCCAAGACTTCAATTTCTTCTTCAACTTCAACAGACTATGTATTATTTCAGAGAGTTACAATATTACAACTAGTGATCAACCAACCAACCAACTTCTCTTCTTCTACAACAATATTTATAGAAGAATGAGGGGGTGAGATCTGATAAAGGATCTCTCAGGACAATTAATACATATTAATGACTTCTCGGCCTTTTAGGGGCTCGATGGAGAATTTTACAGGTGTTTGTCTGTATTAATGTTTTACATTTAATATTTAAACTTGATGGGAGCTTTTGTTTGACTTTTGAGGTTCTGCGTCATGTTGGAGTAACACTACAGATATTTTTTGCATTAAGCTCTTTGCAGAAATAACTATCTGGTCACGTTGAGGCAAATATCTTCATTTGATCAATAACTTCGGCCTTTGTTTGAATGTTTTTAAGGCACAGGTGGCACTGTGGTAGCTCGGAGGAATCAATTTGCCTCAGATGTGGCGGTGGAGGCCTTTCTGTTTGTTAAACACTTATGGTTTTCCTTTAATCATGTTTTAATTTGGGGGATAAGGCTTTTGATAATCAATCTTAGCCGTGATCCCCGTAAATCTGTCTTCAATCTTTTGTTCTGCTGTGCTCTGTCTTCAAAACTGATACTCTTTTAATTGTGATTAAAATCATATTTTCTTGTTGATGTGCAGGCCGCGCAGGGCTCTTAAGGCATCATTTCCCATGAAGCATTAACGAAATGTGGATTAGAGCCCCGTGAATAGCTTCCCTTTGATGGATCAAAGGTATGGGAATCATCATTCCCAATCCTTTGGCTTTTATATAATGGAAAACCCATCAAACCTGAAAAATACAAAATATTAATAAAATCCTGCGTTTTTTGGGAAAAACTACTTCAGAGGGCGTGGGGAGGAGCGTAACCGTTGGATGGCAGCATCCAACGGTGGAGATCTGCGTATAATAGTCGAAAAGAGAGCAATGGGAAGTAATGTGGGAACGATCTGGGACCGTTCAATCTGGACACGTGGACGGTCCAGATCCAATTGGAGGATCACAATCGGCGGGGAAAGAAGGAGGGTGTAACGAAAATTGCCGATGCGATTGTGCGATCGGGGAAGGCGATGCAATTGAGCGATGACCATTGATCTGAGGATCAGATCAACGGTGGGAAATGAATCGGCGGGTTTTGAAGCGGAGGTAAGACTTGTGATTGGAGAGAATGAGGACCGTTGGATCACGGAAGGCGGAGAGGAGATCAACGGTGGACAACCAATCAGGGATTGGCAATTGGGGGTGGCAAATAAACACGCCCAATGAAACTTGCGATGCAATTGAGCGCGGGCCATTTGATCGGCTTACGACCAATGGTCGGGATTGTTTCAACTTACGCATTGGCAGAAACCCTTTAAAACATAGGAAAACCCAACATTTTAATATAAACAAAGGTTTTATGGTATGGGCAGGATGTATATATATATGAAATGGTTAGGCGCCTGACTACGGGGCCTTGGTCTATATGAAATACAATATGCCCGGGGCATATATAATAAGAGCTAATCGCAATCGGAAGGTCGGGACTTCGGGCTTTTCAATCTAACCATTTGATATTTTGCGATGCGATTAGCGCCTTGAGATATTTTAACATTTGGTCCCGGGGTGTAGGTTGTATGGAGTGAAGCGGAGGGGGCAGGGTTTTAATAAAGGGACTCAATCGCATTGGAACTTTTGATGCGGTCTTTCAATCAACCCATTGTGAATTTTTCTGATGCGATTGCATTTCGGGTGTTTTTGATCTACCCATTTTATTATATATAAAAAACACATTATGGGCGCGATTAGACCAAAACTTTGGAAAAAGGAGTTTTTTGACTTTAACAAAGAAAAAAATTGATCGGAGATGGTTTATTCAATGGTCTTAGCACCCGATGTGGGCCCACGGATTATATAAAACAAAGATAAGATCGGGGCTGTGTTCAAGGGCCTAATCACATCAGAATTTTTTTTTAAAACATGGCAAACAAACTTGTGCGCTGGGACTTTGCGATGCGATTAGCACTGAAAATGGTTAGCGCTTGGTTCTAGTGCTGGGGCACATGGAGGGAAAGTGGTTTAAGTTTTAGCCCAAGGGGGCTTAAACCTTTATGCAAAAAATATATATTTTTTATGAAATTTTCAAGTTTTTCAATGGATTTGGGGGTTTCGATAAGGCTCAAAAGTGAGGTCTTAACCTTGTTAAAATGATTTTCATGAATGGAAGAAAAGGAATCATGAAAATAGAGGAGTTTTATGGAGAAAAATGGGGAGAAAAATGAAGGTTAGTTTTGATGTGGAAGGAGGGGAAAATGGTTTTTGCAACAGTATTCTCTATTGGGAGTCAGCAGGATTTCTGGGTGTAAAATGGGCACAACAATGAAGATTTGGACAGAGGCATGAGGCCTTCAAGAGTCTTCACGAGCTAACACTTTTTAGAAATAAAATTTGTTCCTTGAAGGCTCAAAAAGTTTTAGCCACCTTTTGGTATAACAAATTTCACAGGTGGCTAACACGCCTCCTACCATGTTTGGTGGATGGATCTACATGAGTGGTTTCTGCCACTCCATGATCCTCTGCATGTGGCTTTTCCACATCTTGAGGTTCATCCTTTGAAACCAAGAGTTCCTCATCGACATGCAAATCAAGCTCCCTATCAAGGTACAATCGCATGGATTTCTCCTCATCAAATTTTACATCCCATCTACCAACAATCATCCTGCTATTCGGAAAATACATGCGATAGTTGTGGGGAGTATCAATGTACCCCACAAATATACCTATCTCATCTGTTGGTTCTAGCTTCTTTATGGAATCTTTGGTCACATGGCAATAGAAATATGAGCCAAAAATTTTAAAATATGAAACATCAGGTTTCTTACCAGAAAAATCCTCCTCTAGTGTACTCATGCCAAGTATCCGATGAGGAATATGGTTCTACAAAAATACCATTGTGTTGCATGCCTCTACCCACATATGCAATGGTAGGCCATGATCATGTAACATTTCTCATGCCACACCCACAATTGTTATGTTCTTTCTTTCTGCAACCCCATTCTATTGTGGCCTATGAGGCGCAATCAAATCTCTCTGAATTAATTCTTTCATACATAAGTCCTAGGATTCATTGGAGATGTACTCACCACCATTGTCCCTCCTCGAAGCCTTCACATGCTTCCCTGTATCTTTCTCAACTAGTTCTTTGATCTTTCTTCTTCATGAAGTAGATCCAACACTTTCTATAAAAATCATAAAAAAAAATCACATAATACCTGTGCTTTGTTGTAGAAGCCGTAGAGAATGGTCCACACACATATGAATGAACTCTCTCAAATATTTCCGTTGCTTGGTTCTCCTTCTCGTGAAAAGTAGAATTTTCATACTTTCCCATGGTACATCCCTTGCATGTGTCTATCTACACAAGACTACCCTTTGGAAGCCCCGTCGAAATCTGCTGCATGACCTTCAAAGCACCGTGGTGTAGATGGCCCAATCTCCTGTGCCATAATGCACCCTCATCTCGACTCACCACTCTATCTTCTTTACCCATCATTGCTGCACAACCATCTACATCAAGTTTGTAGAGATTCTTTACACGAATCCCAATCTTCTTAATTTTCTTGTGGCTTTATGACGAAGGAATGATTTCCCTTCATTGAAAACCACATCATATCCTCTATCCTCCAACATAGCAACTGAAATTAAATTATTTTTCAAGCTTGGTACATGCATGACATCTTTTAATAAGAAAGGTTTACCTGACTGTCTTTGGAGAGTAACTGTACCAATCTCGGTAGCGCTATACCTCTCGTCATCACCCATATCGATGTGCATCTGAAGATCCTTTTCGTCCAAGCTATTAAAGAATTATTTGTCTCCCGTCACGTGGAAAGATCCACCACTATCCAAGTACCACACTGATCCCATCGCAATAGGCACCATGCATGCAATGAGTGAGAATCCCAACCGAACTATGAAGCCAAAGCTTCAATCACTGTAGATCCTAAAGCCTTCTTGTTGTTGTTCTTCTTATATGGAAAATTAGTGGCATAATGTCCATGCTCGTGACAGTGAAAACATTTCACTCTGGATATGTCACGCTTCTTTCCTTCTTTGCTGCTCTTAGATTTGGAATATGATTTATTTCCCTTCCCCTTCTTTTCCTTACCATCCAAGGTGCAATTTTCCTTATCATCTACCTTGGATGAGGATCCATCCCTGGTATTCCACCTGAATACTTCTTGTACCATATCTGACCAAAGTCGCTCCCAATCTGGTAGCTTCTCCCTCCCATTAACAGAGTCTTGATAAGTATGCCAACTCTTGGGATGGCCTAGAAGTGTTAGGCTCACCAAGTCATCATCCGCTACAATAATCCCAACACCTCCAAGCTCATCTCGACATTGGATGAACTTGGTTAAATATTTCAGAATAGTGTCGCCTTTCTCCATTTTGATTTTCCTGAGCTTGTTTTTTAGTGCCAATTTTCTGTGGTCATTTTTATTTTGAAACAGATCTGTTAAAGCCTTACACATTGCATATGTAGTCACTTTTTCATGGAGACTCGAGACAATGTGGTCTTGAATTCTCTCTAATAATATACTCCTCGCCTTTGAAACCTTCTTTTGCCAAGCATCAAGAAGAGTGGTGTCTGCTGCTGCAGGCTTTGTCGATAAATTCTTTCAACCCGTTGTCCTCCAAAACTGTCTCCATTCTTTCTTTCCAATCTTCCAATTTTAATCCATTGAAAGCCATCTTGATCTGCCTATCGCACGAAAGAATATTTTTTCAAATTCAAATTTTTTTCAACACAAACTCAATTTCTTCTCCACTATAGTGATTTCCTACGCTTTGATACCATTTAGAAATTATACAAACAATGTGTATACCAATGGATTCAATCCGATCATGCGATATGCTAAAGTAAGATATTGAATCCTTCTACAAATTAATTTTGGAAAATAAACACGATCGCACAATAACACCAAGTAAAAGAAAGAAGAAAATAAATCCACAACACAGATATTTTTCCTGGGGAAATCTTGCTGCTCAAAACCCCTCTATCTTCTATTGTATATTCAACCAAGGAATCATGAAACAATACAATGCACTCTTCTCACAAGAGTCTGTTGCACTCTACCAATTGTATCACACTGATCCAGACAAAATTAACCAACACTTAGCCAATTTCCTGCCTCTGCTCAGCCTGCCTGCCTTGCACAATTCCTGTAGAATTAAATCCCTATTATGTAGGAATTTCAGCCTTCCAAAACTGCTCAATTCTCATGGGAAATCCTATGGGTGTATTACTACATGCAAGCAGTTTTTTAATAATACAACTAATAGTTAACATCCCTTTAACCTCTGTCTCAACTGGGTCTTCATTAGAACTGACTTGCATGCAACTATTAATAGTAAATCATCAGTTACTTGATACATCACTGCATGTGAATTAAATCTGATTTAATTCACTTGACCTCTTAGTAGTGCAACAATCAATTACAACTAGTTAAATTGATTTTAACTCAATTAATTGAGTTAACTAATTTCTCATGCATTAAACTAATGCAATAACTACAACTTGGACTCTAAAAAAAATAGAATCACTCTACATGCCTCACTAACTAACCTCAACTCGAATTCCATGAGATAACTGAGTTTATCACACTCATTTAACTATTACAAGTGATTATGAGATAATATTACAATTTATTGTCCAATTTAATTAAGGGAAAATTAAATTAGACACACATTTCTTGTTGAATTTTCAACACATCATGTTGATGAAAGAGAGGCTACTCCTCTATCTGACATTGTTCAACATGAGTTCCAAGTGTAATAAAAATCCTGGTAGACTTAGGCACAAAAACTTGTCTCTTCCCTCTCTCATATGTGTGAGAAAATCCCACAACCCTAGGGACATATGAAAGATGAATATGCATGATAGAAGAGCCAATCTCCATTGGCTGTGGTGATGATGTGATAGGCAAGACAGAAAGTGATGCTGATGATATCTCCAAGAAGTCTTCCCAAGTCATGTTTATGGAGGACAAGTGATGCAACACAATGAGCTTGATTAGACCATGATGAAAGAGACTAGTATGGTGATCTTCCCTTATGCCCTGAACCTTCTCAACCATTTTAATCAAGCTCCTGTATAAATAATGAGGAAAATGAAATGTTTTGACTCTAGTAAAATGCATCAAAAGCCTGATGTGATACCTATATAACCTAGAGAATCTTCCTTTGCATGTAAATTAATTCATTATAAACATCATCATAGGAGCATGCTTGTTTATGAGATTTCTAAAAGGAAAAAGAAATTATGGATGATCTCTAGCATGAGGATTTAGGAACTGCTTGTAGTTTTCAATGTCAAGGTCCTTACCCTTGAACCACTTCTCTCCATGTGAGGGGATACATGTAGCTGAAGCAATTAGGTCATATGATAAGCTAATCTCCATACCTGCAAGAGTGACATTTCCCATATTTTAGCTGGTTGCAAAAATTCTGGACTATTGAAGATGATACCCTTCATCCATAAGCCTTTCACAAAATGTTAAACACTGAGTTCTTTGAAAGCACCTTCTGGCCAATGGCGAAGCATTAATCTCGTGCATGGTGAATAGATCAAGCCTTAGATGGCACCTTCCTTTGAATATCTTCTTGTCACTTTCCATGATGTTGGTCACTGGAATGATGAAAACCCTAGGATGTCAATGAAATGAGTGAAGGAATTGAAATCTGGAAAAAAGAGTGTAGGAAGGTGTGACTTTGGTGGATGAAATGGAGGGTCTTGAAGTTAATAAAAAATCTCGAAAATTTTGAGTAGGTAGTCTTGTGTGCCAGATTCAAGTTGAAGGTGGAATGAGAGAAAATTGATGAGTGGAAGGTGTCAAAATGTCTAAAACACAGGAAATTCCCAATTTTGACCGTGAAAATAGCCTGTGCAACAATAGGGTAAGTTTGTGAGGTGAAATAGGGGTGATGGGGTTAAGAACAAATTCTGAATAAAATTCGGTGAATAGGATGGTGTCTTGTCTCCATAATGAAAGTGGAATGAGGTCAAATGGAGGGGTTTAGGTCATTAAAAACCTTAAAATACAATCACCTTAGTTATGATTGTGTTAAAATAGATTAGAATTTAGGGTTTTAATGGTTTTCTTTATGTCATGGATGATGTGTGGGGATAGGCATAAGTAGATGGGCATGGAAGACGTAGGTTTAGGGTTTTTGTGATAGGTTACGGTTTATTTAAATGGTAGGTTAGGATTTTTTCAAAAAATAAAAAAAATGAATATATGGACAGTGAGGGCATGGAGAATACATAAATGATATATAAAAACAATGAAAAACTGACCCAAAATGAGAAAAATATGGGAACATACCTTGTGAAGTAGCTAGACCAAGGAATAGAGGTCAAAATATTTGAAGGTTTATATGGTTTTGGGTTTCAAAACACCGAAAATGGCCACCTATAGGAGTGTAACACTGTCCCTCTCTACACCACAGAAACATAACAATACGTTTACTTGCCACAGGAGCGTAACAATAACTTTTTCTCACTCGCAGAAATGTAATAATTGCATCTCTTCACTCTGAGAAATGTAATAACTATGTTTTTCTCCAACACGACAGGAGTGTAACAATGGGTTTCTTCAACACTCACAAGAGCGTAACAATGGGTTTCTCCAAAACTCATAGGAGCGTAACAATGAAAGAAAAATGAAGTTTCCTTTCCCTTTATAATCCGATGACCCTTTTACCTTTTCTAAGAACATTTAAAATGACATTTTAACCCTTTTTCAATTGAAAAGTGAATTTTTTATTCTTTAAGTGAGATGAGAGGACAAAGTTAACGTTTTTTGCATTCTTTGACACTTGAGGTGACCTTCTTTGGCATTTTAAATGAGACATGAAGACACAATTTGCCTTTTTTTATAAGTCATGGCTGCCAAAAATGGTGATATCAAGTCCTTGTAAAAGAAGTTTGTGAAGCATGTCTTTCTTGTCTTGGTTATCAACAAAGGATGCTTTTGTAGCTACAACAAAAAATTACACTACTTGTTCCACAAAAGGATTACCATTTCCACTTGAAGAAGCAACATTCTGCAAGCTAAGAGTCTTCAAAAATAGCTTGTGATTTTATCTCACTCATAGCACCCGCAAGAATGACTTACTTTGCCTGCTAACCCGAGCAGGAGAAATAATTTCTGGAGAAAATCGAACATAGCGATGACTACCAAACACATCAACACTCACATAAAATCAACTGCCTACTTTTCCTTGTGCTATACAATGTGTTGTCTGAGATACTGCATGTACCAAATCCAAGTCTATATCCAAAAAATTATCTAAATATATTGCAAAAGTTGTACTAGGAATTTTATCAACACCAAGATACTGAAGGAGATCTGCAACAACATCTGTTCTCATAGCAACTAACTAACCCAAACTAATCTTTGACACTTCTGGTGTACATGTCATTTTAGATGACATATTTTTTTTGTCTAGATTATTTATGTTCATATTAATTGATGAGAAGGTTGGAAGTGAAGCTAATGTCCATGTAGTTAAGGGTAATCCCTATGCAACAATTTCTTTGTGGTAGGAGAGACAAAACTTATCTTTTTCATGAAACAGTAAGAGTGTTTTTCAAAAGCCTTTGAAATTTTCTCATTGGATATGACCCTTTCCAAAACAATACGAGGTGTGTCTAAAAACTGAGAATGAATACTTTGTCTTAGACTGATACAGTAGGTCAAACTTGACCTCCTGTGAAGCTTTGACAGTCAATATGACTTTTTTTTACCTTAAATGAAAAAATGGAACAAAATTTCTATTTTTCATGAAATAATGAGACAAAAATGAGATGATTTGAACTTTTTAGAACTTGAGCCATATAAAACATGAGAGGTGATTTTATTTCATCTTCAAAACATGCTAACTCCTTCATGAGGGTTTTATGAATGGAATGGAGGGTTACTGCCTTATTTAGATGAAATTTTGAATATTTTTCAAAGGTAGAAATGAGCCTAGACCATTACCTATATGAAATGGGGTGACCTAACCCTAGACCTCTTCGGTGATGATGATGGATATGGTGACCTTGAAATTGATGATGGTGATGACCTTGATAATGGTGGCGATGAATTAAATGAAGGAGCAACAAACATGATTTATAACTCTTGAGTGACCAAAATTATTTTCTGAGAACATGTTCGAAAAAGTAAAACAATTTTCCTATGACTTTGTGGAAAACAAATGAAAGAGTAATTTTATCACTTACATACCTGAGCTAATAAAGAACATGCTTTTACTTAGAAGACCGTTAACGAGAGGCATGAAAACCATGCTCTAAAATCATTATTTTTCTTTCTTCCTTTGATTGTTACGTAAGATATACATATTGACATGAGTACAATGAAAATTATGAAGAAATAAACAGTTACATTTTCCAACATGCCCTCTTAACTAGGGAGGTATTCATAATTGTACACCCTGGTATATATTTATTCTAAAACTAAAGAGTTAGCATCAGAAGAAACAAATTGGTGAGCCATCTTTAAGCATCAACATCATGACCAACATTGTCAACATAGTGAGGCATTAAATTTGAAAATATATTTCATATACTAGCTAGGAGGTTTTATGTGAGATACCACACTACCTCGACAAGGCACGTACCCCATCTGGATGTTCACTAGGTATATCGTTTCTAGGACTTTCTTATATTGGATTCCCAATCCTCAAAGGATATCGATCCTTTTCGAACAATCTTATCTTTGATACATGTACAAAGCTCAAAGAGTGACTTTCCATTTCCTATCTTGGATTTTTCTATGCTCAAGTAAATCACATGTGATTATCTAATCTTCTATCTACCATTCTCCATCCATGGCATTCACTTAGACTTATGTATGTTAGTTCTAGTCAAGTGCATGAAACATGAAGGTGAGAATATAAAATTTTATGTTTATCATTACTCCCTCTCAACCCGAGAGTACATCCCCATTCCCTCTTGATTAGGGGATAGATCCTTGATCCTATTAAGGAGACTCCTTTACTCTCTCTCAAATACAGAGGATATTCCTAAATCCCTTTTAATTTTTGAATGCATCACCATAAGCTTTATCAATTATTAATTTTTCATGGTGATAGTTGTATGGCTCCCTCTTTCCTTTGCATCTCATTATATCTAGATTTCTTCCTTCCAGGGTATCAAGGAGCCATCTTATTTCTTCAATTTGTGACAAGGTTAAGGCCATCAAATTTTCACATCACTTTCCTCCAATAATCATCAAAGAAGGTATTAATTTGAGCCTTGTCAAACTTCAATCTAGTAATAACTCCTTCATGAAAGTGATCAAATTGTATTCTTACACTGCTACCTTTCAATCTTAAGGTGATTATGTGAACACCTTGATTACATAACCTTCTGTTGAGGCCTCGAAAAATGGTGCAACAACATCAGGTAAGCCACCCGGTCAGGGAATTAAAAAACCATCCCCTTTCCTTTTGGAATGGTGGCTCTGACTGGATTTATGGGACCATTTTCCCAGTGGAATATAATTGGGTGAATGGATGGATTTATAACTATATGTAACTTGGTAGATGGAAGTATTAGCAAGCTTGCAATAAATAATATATCTATCTACTATGTATCCCAGGAGTAAATGTATTTTTTGTGCGACTATAAAAATAACCTTTCAGTGGATGCAAATGAAGATTATACAAACACTTAGAGATATGGAAACAATTTAAAGTAATTGATTTAATTAAATAGTTAATTAAATCAATTGGATAAAGCTTATACCACGACTGTTAAATTCCTATATTGAATATGTATCAAAATATAACAATATAACATGTTCAAAAGTGAGTTAATGCCAAGATGTATTCAAATAAATACATGAAACAAAACATCATAAGATAAATAACCATTTCTCATTTGAAACAAAAGTATAACACATAGGATAAAAGTACAATGTATATGTTCACTCTACTCATCTGAGAAAAATTACTTGGTTCAGCCCTTTCTATTCAGAAAACTTCAAGAGTACAAAAGTGCAACATCCATAAAGTCTTCCTTTCAAAATTTCAGGACCCCTTCTTCAAAGACATGAAGGGGTTTAAATATAAAAATAAAAGTCTTAAAATATTTATTAAAATAAAAATCTAAGGAGGTTTAAAACAAACCTCCTTAAACGAAGTGGAAATTAAACATAAACAAAAATTAAAGGGGTGACTTGCTTGATGATTGTTTCGTTGTCTCCTTAGCCATTTGTTCCTTCAGATGAAGGATATTAAGAATAGGCTTAACCTCTAGATGTTGTCTAGGACTAATGCCAACTATCCAGTGAAAACAACATCAGAAAGTGGAGGAAGCATGCAAGAGGATTTATCTGTAAGACAATGAAACACTAGCCACTGGCTGTGAGGCTTTACTAAGTATCTCCAATACTTATCCCAATCTAATTTTTCCAGCTTTCTGATGTGTTATTCTTTTACCTCTGAAACTTCTTGCCATTGTCTTATCAAGTCTTTCACGATAGGTAGTTCACCGGGAAGACATATGTCAATAAGGTTTGCAACGATGAGATTTTGACTAACAATTTCCACAATGTTAGTAGCCACATACTTTTCTCTGAAAATGACTCTTTCTGCATGTTTCAACTGTATGTCCCAATCTATAAACAATATTTCCTTATTTGAGTCTTCAATCTTGGGCAGGTTGGCCTTACATCTGAAATGTGATTCATTAGTGAATCGCTCTGTTCACACAATTAAAGGATATTTGATTATTTCTGACAAAAAATGACTTGTTGTTGTGCCAATAAATTATTTAGTTCCAGGGCCTCTTTTCTAAATTCATCAATCTTTGGATTATCCTTCAATTTCTCTACAGAAAACTGCAATTGGTGGATTTGAGTGTCCTTTGAACTAATTTCATTCTGGTATTGAATCTTCAATTGTTCCATGCTATTCTGGAGTTGCGTGACCTGTACATGTAGCTGTTGATTAACATTTTGTTTCTATGCTTGTAGCTCAAGTTCTAGTTGTTCTTTCATCCTTTTCGTTCATAAACCGTTGAACTTCAGAAGCTTTGTCAATAATTGCAGAGGCATAAGATCTTTCGAACTAAGTTAGGAGAGTTATATCCTATGAAGGATCTTCTTGTGAGTCTTTCCAGACAACAACCATTGAGATATCTCCTTCGACAAGGGGTTGAAATTGCTTTGATCTCCTTCTTTTCTATTGTCTACTCATAATTGCTTTGTGTTTAGGACTGTAGAAAATGTCCAAAGGAGGGATTTACTCAATCTTAAGTACAATTTCAGTAGTGAGGAAGGCCGAGATGAATTCCACTCTCTTTGTGCTTACTAATTTGTCAGAGGGCTCAATAGTGAATGAGTCTTGACTTTTAGTTTTAGGTGTATGCACAATCTGTTGCTAATCAGTAACTATGGCTCCTTGGTATTGCTAGAGTTTCAAGTTAAACTCCTTCCAAACTACACTTAGATTACTTGGAAAATCTAAATCCAGATTTTGAACCTAGGTAGATTTGTCTTGGTCAGTTTTTATAAGGACTTCAGTATCCTTAGTTTCCGGTTCATTCTCCTTTTCCTTCTAAGCTAGGAGTTGGGATACTTCCAACATTTTTAATTGAATTGCTTCCAATATCTTGTTCCTGTATTGTTTGAAATTTGGTAATTGTTGTGGATGGAGGCGTAGGGCTGCCAACTTTTGAACTGAAAAATAATTATCGACCGACTCAAATAAGTCATCGAACTCATCTTCTTCATGAACAAAAGGTCTAATTTTAACTTGGGTAGAAAAATTATTGGTAACTTTAATTGGGTCATACTGTCTGTTTGAAATTGTAAACAATTTCAAACATTCAACTTAGCTAATTTCTAGAACTACATGCTTGTAATTTTCCAGACCATAAATGCCACAATTAATTGGAAAGGAAGGCTATGATTATTTCTTTTCCTCCTTTAAAAACCTAGTTAGTCTGTTGCCAACAGTTTGATATGCTACTTCTCTTACGAAAAACTTATCAGGAACATACAGGGGTAAAACATGCAGTCGAGCTAAGCTCCCAAATACTTTGACATAGGTGAAAAAATCTTCTCCAAACCATTTTCCTATGGAGGAAAAATTAGCTTGAGCCTCTTTTGACAATCTGGGGGCTTTCTCATTAAATACAAATTGAAATAGAGGGAAAATGACTCCATGGAAAATTTTATAAAAATGATTCTCAAATTTTGATTCCCATAACATGCTATGAAATATATGAATTGGTACAGGGTCTTGGGTAGTCCATTTCCAACATGGCTGGAAAATCCAATGTAAAACACACAACGTTCATGATATATGAACTCATATAAAACAGGGGGGAAATTTTGGAGGAAATAGAGTGATTTTTTCTATATTCCAAAATTTGAGTAGCAATATTATTAGACAGTATGTTTGCCCAATCCATAACATAAGAGTATGCAATTGCTTCCATTAGAGGAACCCATTCTATTGAAAATCTTGTAGTTTCAGGTTGATAAAAGAGCCTAGACATCATGGCAGCAACATAACAGTAGGGACTTGCAAGGGAGTCAATAGAATGCATACCCTTGTCATCTTTATTGTGCTTATTGTGGTTGCTTCTCTATTTCTTGATTGGATTTGATTTGAGCTTGTTCTCGCTAGTGAAATGTGCCAAAAATTCCTTGTCATAGACCTTTTCATGGTTTGGGATGTGGTACATTAGCTTCAAGTCTTCAAATTTGAAGGAACCAATCATCATGCCTTTTCTAGTCAAAAAATTCCTGTCCCCAATGTTGAGGTTATAAATTATCCATATTACCATATAATGGTATGCTAAGATTTTAGGTCTTGCAGCGATTCGATGCAGGAAATAATTAGCCACTTCTTCTGTAGTGACTTTCGAGGAATCAAAGTTATCAACAATAGCTTTGCTTTGAAATTTGTGAGTTTTCTCATCCTCAAACAGCTTGTACATGGATTCCCATGAGGAGGTTCCACTTTCCGGTCCAAATGTAGTGTCTGTAAACAGAGGAAGTGTAATATCCCAAATGTGGTATGCACTGAAAATGGATGACAGTAAGCTCATCCTCTCCATAATTTTTTTCTCCTCTTCTTCTTATATTCTTATTAGATCTAAAATCCACAGGCTAAGCCAAGATGGTAGCTTTGATATCACTGTAATATCCCAAATTGGGAACAGCTACACTATTGGAAATAATTTGAGTTATTACCAATGTGGAGCTTCAGCAAACCATGAGCATGGAAATGTAGAGAAGCTCATCAGATGTTGAATAATATCATACCAGCAGATTAAAGAACCTCAACAACAAGATGATCTATATTCTCCTTCCCAGGTGGGGAAATGTAGCAATATAGAGCATAAAACAACTGTCTTAAGAAAATAATGTTATACAAGTGAAGAATGGGACTTGGATCCCTTAGAATACATGATATACAACTTTCATGCAGAATTTGAGGTGAAAGAAATAACTCTAGCTCATATAAACATATCTCCCATGTCTATGCAGCTAAAATAAGCCCAATCCCCATAGCCTAGATTATGCATAAACACTGAAGCAAGGACTGTGTTATTACAGTGAGGGTTTATGCAGAAAATGATGTAAGAAATATGATATTGAACTAATAATAATCAAATAATAGATAAATGGAGGTTTAACCTCTTTTACACAAGGAGAAAGACACCCGACAAAGGTTTTCGACAAAATGCATGAATAACAAACAGTACTACAGAAAATAACGCAGTTACTGCATCTCTATATTAGAAATGGCTGAATATGACATGGAATATCAGAATAATACAAAGAAATGGCCCTAGGCCTCTTATTAGAACTCCTGGAGGGAAATGAGCACCTCCTTCTCAAGATTTTCATCAAATCAAAAGGGTACAGCTATGCTGCTGCTGCTGCTGCATAAAAGACGTAGTTCATTGATGGAGATTCTGCTGTGGCTGAATGTAGATGAATGGCATCAAGCCATATACTCAAATGAAGCTCAAATCACTCCCCTTTGATCCCTTAAGCAAGCTGATCCAAAGAGAGGGTGGAATTCCTGCACAGGAATTCCTTGCACTAAGCAGTGT
Organism: Pinus albicaulis; assembly: GCA_034641835.2. Classification (NCBI taxonomy): domain Eukaryota; kingdom Viridiplantae; phylum Streptophyta; class Pinopsida; order Pinales; family Pinaceae; genus Pinus; species Pinus albicaulis. The sequence goes on along the minus strand of JAXQQM020065116.1, from coordinate 1,403 downwards.
AGCAACTCCGGCTAAATAGCTGAAGCATGCAATTGGTCTCAAGACCAAAATAGCTGAATACATGAATGATTCTCCTTTGATGCTATGCCCTCTTTTTATCTTTGGTGAGCCTCCTCATCTCGGACCCCACACAATGTTGAGGTGACTTCTTCATGAAGCTTCCTCTTTCAAAACTGCGTTGCCCTAGCTAGCTTCTCTCCTCTTTATGACAACGTTGTTGACTTGGTCAACTATAACCAATCCACCTGCAATGCCTTTTTTCACACCAAGGGATCTTGAATCTGGTTCTCATATGTGTGTCTAGGCTGATCCTTGTTCACATTGAGCTATTTTCTTTGAGTGATTTCTTCTTCCTCAAGAATGCATGTTGACTTAGTCAAACTTGACTATGTCCCCATCCAATTTGTCCTTTTTCACACTTGGAATTGTAAAACCAGACCCTAAGGTGACCTCCTTCCTTACTAAGGTGGAATTTATTCATAATTTTATTTTTCATGGGCCTCCTTACCCATTTATTCCTCTCCTAGGTGAAAGTAGCAAAATCTAATATTCCAAAATTGCTAGGCGCAAATTTTGGAACATTACAGTCCTCCCCTCCCAAATGTTGCTTGTCCTCAAGCAACTGCAAGGATAAGACTAAAGAGTATCCTCTCCTCCAATGTAGCAACCTCATATGATGCAATCCTCCAAGGATCAAGGTGTTGTATCATCAATATACCTCCAAGTTGCTCCTCCCAAGTGTGCAAGCCATCTATTGGGGAACATCCCAAATAGCTAACATGATGTGACAGTGAAACATCCATGGGGGAAACAATGGGCTGTTTGAAGGTCCTCTTGAAGCATGAGGGCTGATATAGATTTGGATTCATCATCCCCATTTGAATCTCTCCTCCCTAAGCTATCAACCAAACAAAATGAGTCACCCTCCAGTATGGCAACTCATGAAGGATCTCTTCCACCTTGAGCTCCTGCAAAGAAGGTGGGCTGCATAGCTGACTGTGTGGAGTCAAAATGTACATCTCTTGTTGCTCCTCTCTCCACTTATGATATATATGGGGCTTTTGCTGATATATGGCTGAAATATAACGGTCTTCAAGAAATACCCAAGCCACCCCATCAAATCCAGAACCCATGAGGTGTCTTCCCGAAGAACTCAAACCTCCCAAATGAGTCCTCTCACTTGAAGGCAAGATGTATAGCATGGAAATCAATGTCTGCCCCCTATTTTTTCTGAAATATGTAGCTTGTATAATGTGAAGAATCATCTTTTCATTGGGCCTCTTCACCTCTTGTGCTACTCCTCCAATGGTGCTTCCTCCTCCATCATGTACTTCGGTCATTGAGCTGAAATGGCTCAAATGAAAATTCTCCCTTGCTGCAGGTGAGTAGGGAAGTGGTTGTGC
>JAXQQM020064395.1:0-57837 GCA_034641835.2 Pinus albicaulis | reverse complement strand
TGGTAAAAGGCGGAAACGTGAAGCTGGGTTACACTTTTGTGAGAATCGGGCGCAGAAAAATTTTTTCGGCAATAGTTCGGCCGAACTTTATTAAATAGTTCGGCCGAAATGTTGAGTCCGTTTAGATTGACGGCACAGTGACGGCGAAGTAAACAGAATTTTTGCCGGAGGTTTGGAAAACCGGCAATAGGAGTTCGGCCGAACTTAGTTAAAAGTTCGGCCGAACTATTGTTCTATAAATAAATCGCCCGCGAAATTTGTCGGGTTACAGATTTCATTCTTGGCGCGCGATTTTTTTGCTGTGTGTGTAATTGCCGCGACGGGTTGAGCTGCTGCTCTGTGTGTGATTGCCGCGACGGGTCGAGCTGCTACTGTGTGTGATTGCCGGGATAGGTCGAGCTGCTGCTGGGCACCATCGGTAAAATCTGTGTGTGATTGCCGCGACGGGTCGAGCTGCTGCTGTGTGTGATTGCCGCGACGGGTCGAGCTGCTGCTGTGTGTGATTGCCGCGACGGGTCGAGCTGCTGCTATGTGTGATTGCCGCGACGGGTCGAGCTGCTGCTGGGCGCCATCGTTAAAATATGCCGGTATGTTCGTCTGCCATTGTTTGCTCATTCAATGTAATTGAGGGTTATGAATTTTGGTGTATAATTTTATTTGGTGTAGAACATTAGAGTTGCAAGTCCAAACATTGGAAAATGATAGGATAAGAGACCACCATTTTCTCTACTCCCTCCATGGCCTACATGATCTTGGTGTTTACCATAGAACCATTAGGTCCAACAAAGAGACTGATGAATAGTTATCTCACACAGTTAGTGTTTTCAAAGGAATATGAGTATGTGTATCAGAAACAATTATTTCCATCCAAATATAAAAAAATGTTTATTACATAATGACATCATGAAGAACATCATTGCAGAAACTTTATGTTTAGCTAGACCTCTCAAATTGGTGTTGGAAGGCCTGAATAATTTTTTTATAATCAAGGGGAGTACTACTCCTCTCTAAGTATTACTTAACTAAATAAATTCCAAAATTCATAGATAACGCATATTGCATAAGAACTTTGTTATGTGCACTGCAAATGCTAGGATTTGCGTCAATATGTAGGGTTTGTAGGGTCGTAAGGATATAATAATTCTTTTCTCTATATTTGTAATATATTGGAAAGTTTTCCAAGAATAATACTTGAATAAATATATCATGAAACCAATTGAGTAGGATAAATCATTACCTTGGTTGTAATATCTAATTTCTTTAAGTGTGAGAGTAATACTAATAAGTGTTTTTCACGGTGTAAGATAGTGATAGGATGATTAACATGATTATGTAAGGTTGGTTGTAGGTGTGCACAAGAGACTTCTAGTGTGACCAAAGCTATTTGGAATTAAATTCCATATACAAATTTTTTCTAATGTAATAATACTTGAAGGGGTATGAATATATGTTAAATTACGATGACCAACTAAGTATTCATAGGTGTACTCATGGAACAAAAAATCTCTATCTTATTTCAATATGTTATAACATAGTCATATCCTAAAATAAATTTCTAAAATTAGAGAGTGTATTGCGAGAGGAATGTATTATAACATCATCTATATATTTCCATGTTAGTAAAATACATCTAGAGAAAAATAGACAATATATCTATGGAAAGAAAAAAACAAACCAAGAAAGAAGGAAATTTTTAAAGGTGAATGGTGTATCTTTCTGGTTTAGGAAACCTCATTATATTTTAACCTCTTGTAGAAGGTGTACTAGGATTTACACTTTTTTATACATTGAAATAAATCATTCTAGAACCTTTTTCTAGCACAGAAAACAAGGTCTTGAAATGATCTGTTCAGTGAATAGGAAGTCTACACATAGAACTAGATTTGAATTGTGGTCATAGGAACACCACAAGGAGAACAATAATACATGTAGGCGATGATTTAGTGGTTACACTTGTTTAATTTCATTTTGGGTGTATCAACTATGATTCATTCTTCATCTTTTAAATTGATAATACGATTCTCCACCTTAATATCAGTTCCCAAATAATAAAAATGTGAAGAAATATGTTACCATAAATATGTTATTTGCCTACATGGTGGGATAAAAATATGGAAAATTCACAATGTTAAAAGTTGGGGGCCACACTTCCTGCAGGTTATGCAAATTTCACTACATTGTCTAGTTCTATTATTTACTACACCATACAGGTTGCTACCAAATCTTCCATATAGTCACACAATTAAGATCCCTTTCTACCACAAAGTTAAAACATAGAGAGAGAAGAACGAAGCGAAATGTGATACTTAGCAAGTCCACAAGACGTTAGGAGTGTTTCTCGAGTGTTAAGCCTAAATAGATCATTTAGAATGTAACCTTAAAATATTCATCATTGAAGATTGATTACACAATTCAACCCTTTTTAAAGGAAAAAAATTCATAGCATTGTTTAGACTTTTTCCACGCAAACCCCCAATGGGATATCTAGAATTATTTTACATTTTCACCAAAATATAAGATCGAATATACCTGTAGCATAAATAAATTATTTTTCTTGAATTTATTAACTAACTAATAACAAAAAAAACCCCTAAGAAAAGGCCTATGCTCTAGTTATTATTCCCCCCCAAATTTATTTTAACTAAAAACAACATTCAACTATTATTAAAACATAAATTAAGGCTTATAGAATCTAAGCAGGATTTTTTTTTAAATAACCATCCATCAGACTTCCAGGGAACAAAAGGGTTCATCAACTCCCATCAATGAGGTCTTTGAGTCTTCTACCACTTTTCTGTGTAATTATAGCAGACACCAAAGTAGCATCATTTATTGGGTGATCTATTCATTTGACTAGGTAATCATAATGTTCATCTCCTCAGGTTCTCTTTACCACTATTTTGCCCAAAATATCCTCTACTTGAATTATCTTAGTTGTGCATAGTTTCTTCATCCAGTTGGTTTGTTGGTCCTTGTCATTATATGGTTAAGCTATTGGTACTTCTAATTTATTTTCCACATAAGTGTACATATCCACTACATTAAAGATAATGCATATCCCCATGCCAACTAGAAGTTTGATATCATAAGCATGTGCTAAGAGCTTCCTCAAAATTTTGCGTGTTGTGATATTTTTCAGTTTTATTTTCTTATATTATTTCTTGGGAAATATTTCATTATGTAGATGTAGTAATATTATATTTCCTTCTTCAAAAGTAACCTCCTTCTCTTTAATTCTACCTTTCTCATATACCTCTGAGTGTTTTCCTATAGCAGTCCCTTAACTTTTTCATTCAAAGATTGTATGGTTGTAGTGAATTATTCCTCATTAATGCTTCTTAGTTTCCCAAATATACGAGTTCAAAAAAATTTCATGGGTACACTCCATAAAAAATTTAAAATCGATAGAACCAACTACTTCAATTTCGAGAATCATTATAAGTGAATTCTTCCTACATAAGGACTTGATCCCATTGATGTGGGTGCTCACTTTTCAAGCTTCACAATATGTTTCCCAAACTAATATTGATGAATTTGGTTTTTCCATCCAATTTAGGATGATAGGATGAGATCAAACAAAGCTTAATTCCCATCTTTTTCCACAATGTCTGCCAAAAGTCTCCAACAAGCTTTGTGTCCTTGTCGGAAAATATACTTTTAGGAAGACCATGGAGTATTAATACCTCCTTAAAAAATAGATTTGAAATGTGTGTTGATTCATTTATTTTGTTATGAGGTATAAAATGTTCCATATTTGAACATTTTTCAATTATGCAAAATATGCAATCATTTCCTTTTTTATTTCTAGGAAATCCTAAAAGAAATCAATACTTACTACATCCCATGATCTATCAGGTATAGGTAATGGCTGATATAAATCGGTGGTTGGATGCTTTCCATTTGAATTTTGGTATATTTTACATCTCTTTAAAAACTTCTCATCATTTGTCCTCATTATTGGCCAAAAATAATCAACACTGAGTTGAGAAAATGTTTTGTCACTTCCAAAATTCCCTTCCAATCCTCCATTATGCTTTTCGTGTAGTAAATTGTCCATCAATGAAAATTTTTATATGCATAATTGGTAGCCCTTAAAAAACATCTCTTCTTGAAGCATATATTCCATCCAAGGACTTCAATCCTTGCTTATTAGATTTTGACATGCCTTGTAAAACTCATGAAAATATGCATCATCTTTGTATAGCTTCTTGATATGATCAGATCCTAAGAATTTCACTTGAAACTTTTGAAAAAGTATGCATCTTCTTCTCAAATCATTGGAAATTTTATTAGTAATTCCATTAATATGTTTCAAAAAAAATGTAAAATTATTAATATAATATACCCACTTAGCATGATTTTGATTTCATTTGTCTTGTTTGGTAAATTACATTGCAAGGCATGATTATCAGAATATAAGAAATGTTCCTTAGGAATAAGATAATGCCTTAATTTAGTTAGAGCTTAGATGACTTCATAGAACTCCTTGTCATATGTAGAGTAATTCTTCATCTCTTTGTTCTACTTCTCACTAAAGTAGGCCATTGGTTTCTCATCTTAGCTAAGAACAACCCATATTGAATTTTCATTACAATCACATTTGACTTGAAACACCTTATTGAAATATGAAGAGATAATATAGTCTTCACAATGATCTTCCTTTTCAACAAATTAAAACTTTTTTAGTTGTTATTGTCCACCTAAAAGCTTGATTTTCCTTCTTGATGGTGTCATCTATTACAAAACATATTCGACTAAAATTTATGATAAACTTCCTATAGAATCTTGAAATTAATTAACAAAGCAATGGAACACTTCAAATATTATGGAAACACAAACATAGAAAAGCTTAAAATAAGTGAGACAAAAATGTGTGGTTTACCCAATTTGGGATACATCCACAAAGAAATATGATATTATCCAGTAAAACGAAGGGATACAAGCTACAAAAAGTCCTCTGTAATTTCCCCATTGGTCTCACATAGACTCTGATATTTTCATCACGCACAGAATAAAGCATAGTCGCAATATAATTCCCTTATATAAACTGAGGGTTTCCTTCTAGAGAAAAAAAACCTTAACATAAATTATACTATGAGATAATTTTCCTAACGAATGACTGAGATTGAATATGAAATTACAATATTTTATAAGGACATTTTTCTTCTAATTTTTTATTCGGCGATGTTGCCCTTGAATCCCCACGTGGGGGGGGGGGGGGTGCTCCAAAGAATTTTAGTCACCCCCCTTTACTCTCGAGGAAAAAATATTAGGGGGTAAAGCCCCATCACACCCACTTGTTGGGGATTACGATACAAATGTAACTAAAAACAGGACCTATGAATGAAGAAGATGAACACCCAATGATCTCCCACTTGGAGACTCATTATATAAAATCCTTCACTACTTCACGTGCTTGAAAATGTCTCCACTTGGACCTTGCTATTTCTCATATAAACCATCATACTTGAAGAAAATTTTAGACTAAGGAAAATCTCAATTTCTCCTTCGTTAGAAATTCTTCCTATATACTATTCATTTCATGTACCTCTGAATTATTTCTAGTGAAATTAAATGACTTGAAATTAAGTTTCCTAAAGCCTATTGAAATTTCTCCTTGAAAATAAGGATGCACTCCCATTTGATTCCCACAGATAGGTTGTAATCATGAGGCTCTCGCTAAAGAGTGGACCTTCGCAAAATCTTGTGACGTCTTGTCACAAACAAAACCATCAAACTGAAAACACATCATTTTCTCCTTCAAAGAAAAAAAAATTCACATCATGTGAATATGTCCATGTACTCTTACATATTGGTGTACAAAACCATCAACCAAACACAAGTTGACAAAACATGCCTTTTCAAACAACTGACTCTTAAGTCATAATAGAGCTCACACATACAAATTTCCATATTTGTTGCATTTAAGTGTGTCTAACGTAACTCTACTTTCAACATCTTGCTTCATGCAACATGCACCATACTTTGAATTTGCAAAGACCTGAATTCTCCACCCCCCATTAAAATGACCCTACAAGTTGATTCTTTCAGTTTTTTCACTCTATAAGCATCAGCGTATGATTATGCATGATGGAGAATCTAGATAGCGCTTTCCCTTGTTAATATATTTAACAAGGGAAAGCGCTAGATATTCTCTATCATGCATAATCGTACGTTGGATTTGGTGATAATTGTCTCCAGATTTTGGCTTTCTGACCCGCAAAACATAATTATTTTAGAAGGGAGGGAAGGAGGGATGATCACATTGACTTGCTTGATGACCTGTCTATGAAGATTAACTACCTCAAGAACTATTTTTTTGCGTAGGGAAAGAGACAAATTCCCATGTCTGAGCATGAAAACGTTCTTTGATATTGTTAATGCATGTAGTGTTTACTTCTACAAGTTCTATAGGCAGAGTCTGTAAAGGGCCAGGTAGCCTCTGGATCTCATCTTTTATGAAAGGTGACATATCTAGTAAATGCCCCTGCAGTCAATCTCTGGAATGGATCTAAATAGAAGTTCTTCATTTTAATATCCGTAAAACAAAACAACTTTAAGGTAAACTATGTACATGTTCCATTCATCATGAACACAAACCTCACAAGCCTCCTTGGCTTTGGAGCATTTTCCATGTTTTCCATAACCAAGACTCAAATAATTAGGCCCTTCTTGAAGAACATTTGGCTCAACTATGCCTTGTACATGCTTGCCTTTAAAACCCTTTACTTTCATAGCACATTTTCATCAAAAATTTTCTCAAAAGCATGTACACATTCATTTTTAGAGGAAATTGAAGGTACTCTAATGTCTCTCAAAAGCACGTACACATTCATTTTCAGAGGAAATTGAAGGTAGAAACCAATCTAGCTAATTCTTCTAACTAACCTTGACTAAAATGAGCTAAATTGTACTTTGATACGAACTTTATTTAAATTTTCCACCCCACATTAGGCACCAATGATTATAACCTTTAATGGGCTAGCACTGGTTTGTATTCATCATCTCAAAATGACCTAGTAGATGAAAAATTATCATGTTTGTAATCATCGTTTCACGCCATCTACATATGACCCTTCTACACATTATATGATTGAATTTATGGTAGGTCATCTCTTCTATCTAGACCATGATTGATTGTGACATTAGGTGAATAAAGGAAATTTGATAAGGAAGGGATTAGTATAAGTTTGTCCTCCTCCACGCACTCCATATCTAGTGATTGCCTATTTTTTCTCTTCCAACATTTTATTTTGGAAATTCATTTTGGTAGTTAATTCTACTAATAGTCACAACACACTTGGAAGTCAAAGAAATTGTTATATACACTACTAAACTCAATTAACATTCTTTGTTATTGGACTTTACAATAACAAACAACGTAGAGTTCATTAATGTAGTAGTGTATATGATAATTATATGTATAGTGGTGTGGCTATCAATAAAATTAGCTGCTAATGAATTTCGAGAATAGAAAGTTGGAAGTGGAAAATTGAGAAATCACTAGCTATGGGGCGGATGGAGGAGGACAAGCTAGAAACTATCTTCTGCTTATAAATTGTATTTTATTCACATGTTGTCACAATCATTCATGGGATAGGTAGAGAGGACGACATTTCAAAAATTCATGCATATAATATGTAGAAGGGGTCATGTATGAGATGGTGTGAAGTGATGATGATGGACATGGTAAATTTTCATGTGCCAAGTCATTTTTAGATGATGATGACAAACCAATATTAGCCATTTTAAGGTTATAATCGTTAACAAGAAATATGGGTAAGGAAATTCAAAGTGCCAAATTCTAAGGAACAAGCCATATTTGCTTCTCAAAAACTTTATTTGATATATTCTTAAAAAACCAAGTACAAATTTTAGTAATCCTAGAATCATGCTTTACATAAGGTAAAATTGGGGAACGCATGACTTGTACTATAGATAAAAAAAACATTTAAACTTACCAAAAAATATATGATAAAAATTGGCAAACTACATACCCTTAAGCTCAAGGGGATATAATCATTCTTGCCTTCCATATAGATAATGAAAATGATTGTTCTAAGTCTCATGTTGCTTCTCATGTTATTTTATAAACCTTGGTTGGAAAGAAAAATATGAGGGCAGAAATGTAAGAACTATAGAACATACTGGATTTAACAGCCCCAAACTGGATTTTACTTCGAGGTATTGATTTTTTGAAGTCTATTTTGTGAATGTTGACCAATAGATATATATCATGGAGTATGAAAGACGAAGATCGGCCGAATCCCATATGGAGGCTCAGGGATTGGAGGATGTTCACGGTATTTAAATATAATCTTAAATCTCCATACATGTGTGTACGTATGGAATTGATTTTTTTATTAACTTTGTGAGTGAAATTAGTCGTTAATAAGTTTCATATTTTAATTTTTAGGAGGCAAGAGGAGAAGGCTTTCTACTCCATCAATGGAGCGTGGCCAAGGTTCAACCGGTCGAAGTAGCAGGGTGCGGGAAGGGGGTGATATTTATTCCCCCGAAGGCCAGCAATCAACGGCTGCTGGTTCTCAACAGGGTCACTGTGGGTCTGGTTCTCAGCAGCATCATTCTGGGGCTGGTTCTCAGCAGGGTCATGTTGGAGATGATGTTAACCAACAACATCAAGGTTGCCATCAATTTCAATATTTTTTCATTAAATTTTTACAACTTTTTTTACACATGTTTTTTCTAATATATGAAATTTTATATATATTGATGCAGAGGCTGAAAATGTTCGAGCCAGTGGTCAAAAAAGACGCAGGGCAGCGCGCTACATTGAAGAAGAAGGCTGTCAACCTAGCACAACTTATCCGGCTGAGATTAATGATATACCATGGGAAACGAACATGGCGGAATGCACCTTACAAAGGTGTCAAAGCCTTTATGCAAAATTGCAGAGAGATCTCCAGGATTTGACTCTACCTGCTGAGAGTAGACAAAGCCTACAGATAGTTACACATTCATTGAGTGAAATGGTAAAAGTGTACAAAGATTTGGGGCCAACCACTGATTCGTTTGTAGAAGTGATGAGAAATAGAAGAGAAACAGTGATAGGTCCCGATAAATGGCAGGACATAAAAAAAAGAGTTTCAAGAGATAATGCTAAGTCAATGTTTAATTATAAGGAAGGGCTAAAAAGAAAGATGTTGAAGGTGCAGTATTTCAAGCACCCAGACAAAGCAAAATATTTGTATAGTCGACATCTTGCGGCCTTTGGAAGGCTTCCATTGAACGATGAGGTTCCTCTTTATTTTGCACAAATGTTTTATGCAGAATTTTTTTTGGGTATGAAACCCGACTATAATGACCTTCCTTCAGAATTTTTTGGCCCGAGGAGAGGTCGATTATATCAACGTAAGGGCGCTAAGCGAGATGTGGAGTTGCCTCGCCCTGAGCCGCCATTGGTGAGTCGACCGTCTCGAGTCGAAACCCTGCGATCAGAGATGGATGTGACTTCTCAAATAAGTCGTGAAGCAAGAGATGTTATGATCGAAAATGTTCATAGCGGATTGAGTGGAGTCGATATTGGCTTAAATCGACAAAGAGCACGTGAACATGCACTTGCCAATTTTGTTTATTATACAGATGAAGAGATTTACAACATGAATGTTGAAGATCTCCGAATATACGCAATAAATTGTCGCAATGGTCTGCAAGACCTAATTTTTCGTGAGGAAGAGGGCACCGGAACGGTATGTGTTAGTGACCTTAGGGTTTGAAATTATATTTACATATACATGTGTACAATTTGTAATAAATACATGTGTATGTACACATGTATACATTTATTTGTATGTGTACATTAATCTAACAAAAATGTATGATTATATATGTTAAAACACCATTTGCAGTTCTCAGGCATGATGCGTGATGAAAATGTTAATATTACGTTCGGGACCTCTGGCTCAAACGATGCAGATGGGTCTGCCCATCATGATATGTTGGCACATGTATGTTAGTGTTTTTTAAGTGACTCTAAAATAAATAATTGTTGCCACACATGTACATGTATGTATATATATAATTCGATAAAATGTTTTAATAGGTACCGATTCCGTCTGATGTTTTTGGGATGCAAGTACCTTCTTCTTCTTTAGGAGATATACCTTCTACTTCATTGGGAGATGCACAAGTATGGACAATTTTTCACAAGTTCAAAATTTATGTTACCTCAAAAAGTTCCATAAAAAATTGAGATATATAGAGAGAGATCTATATTTTGAGTTATTTAAAAATTTTTGAATTTAGGTTTGTATAGAAGATTTTTTTAATCCGAGGACTTTAGCGACGGAGATAGGGACATCCACAGCATTTGAAGAAGTTGTATTTAGTTCTTTTTTTTAATATTATTGTTCAAATAAGTTTATATATATGTACACACGTGCATTTTCATTTGAAAGTTTTTAATTTATATAAATTATTTCTGTATATATATATATTTATATTTAACTGTACATGTATATTGTACAGGTTACCACTAGAGATGTTTCTATGGCAGATCCCGTTCATCAAATGGAGAGGCAACCTTACGAGGTATTGCGCGATTTTTTTGTTATATTTTGTTTTTTACATGAAGTTCTAGATATATATATTTTCGTTCATTTTTAAAACTTCAAATTTTAATGTTCAAGTACATGTACATTGTGTATGTAGGTTTTCCCTTTACAAGATAGCGAGCCAACCGAGACCCAGAGGCTAGATCTTCCATTTGATGGACAAGATATACAGTAGATTTGATTTTATTTCAAAATTTAGATGGTTTTAAAATTTGTTAAACTTGATACAGTTTGATACTTGAGTGAGATTTACAATTTTTTGACATATTTTATTACAATATGTTTTTTGGACATATTTTTGGACATATGTTAAATGTTTTTGTTGGATAGTTGAATTATAATTGGCATGGCATGTGATATTTAATGTTAAATGTTTTTGTTAGATAGTTGAATTATAATTGGCATGGCATGTGATATTTAATGTTAAATGTTTTCGTTAGATAGTTGAATTATAATTGGCATGGCATTTGAAGTTTTTAAAACTACATGAATGATGGAATGTGAACCTACATTTGCACATGTGGTAAATTGAAATGTTACTTGTAACAAGACAATCCCATTGATTTCATTACATTATATATGTTGATTTCTGATTTGATATAATTGCATACATATGATGGTACATTACTTGTAAAGTCATTGGATTAATAACTTGTTCATTGATTTCGGTTTTCTTTGGATGGTTTTAGTACTTTTGGCATGTGAATGTGAAGTAATGTTGTCATTGAATTACATTTGACATTTGATATTTAATGTTAAATATTTTTGTTGGATAGTTGAATTATAATTTGCATGGCATGTGATATTTATTGTTAAATGTTTTTGTTGGATAGTTGAATTATAATTCTAATGGTATCTGAAGTTTTTAAAACTACATGAATGATAGAATGTGAACCTACATTTGCACGTGGTACATTGAAATGTTACTTGTAACAAAACAATCCGCATTGATTTCATTATGTAGTATATGTTGATTTCTGATTTGATATAATTGCATGTATGATGGTACATTACTTGTAAAGTCATTGGATTAATAGTGTTCATTGATTTCATTGTAAGCGCAAAAAATTATTGACAATGTAGAATGATTTTTGTGTTATAATAACTAAACCTAATAATATTGGAGAGCAAGAGAGACTTGAGGTATGGTGTTTACTACAAGAGTTTGAGCTAAATATTTAAATGGTTTATCTATCTTTCATAAAATAGTTTAAGATTTATCACAAGAATTAAGAGAATGTCTCGGTCCATCATTGGTATGGTCCATCATAGAATGATCATCCATGTCAATGACTCTTAAGTCTATCTTTCCAAACCATGACCCTACTCTCACATGTGTGCTTTTCATGACACCAGTCGTGCTAATTTTATCCTCGAGTTGACTGCCTTGAAAGCACTCAACTCTTTCTCGATGCTAGCCTTCCTCTTTCTAAGAGATGAAGCTGCCTTTCGACTTAGGAAGCTATGGGTAGCCCCCGTGTCTATCAAAGCAGAGAAATTTTTCCCATGTATGGTTGTAGACATGAATCTCAAGTCCAAGGAACTTTCATCATCATTCCTCCTCCTTGTCTTGCGCCTTACTTTCGCAATCTTCTTCAACATTTCCTCTTCCAATATGTTTTTCGAACTAGCCCTTGGCTTAACAGTGCTTTTCACATATCTCTTCTCATGAAGCTCCATATAACAATTTGATCCCGGGCTTGCTTGAATTGGTTCAAGCTCTTTCTTTTTCGAATTTTGTCTAATTGCTCCAATACGACATATATTGACTCCTTCCAAACGAAGTGCACCAATCCTCTTAGTGTGGTCGTCTTCTTTTCCAAGTGTGCCAACACATGCATTTTCTTTCTTCAAACCAATAGGTGTCGGATCAAGAAAGTCCCTCTTGATCTTATCTTCCATGTTCTTGACTTTACCCTGCAACGTGGTGCTTATTTCCTTCAAGTGAGCCCTTTCCATAAAGAGTTCCCGAAGTCTTTGTTCACCTTGTCGTATCTCCATGTCAAGCTTTTCAATTTCAGCAGTTTGTCTAGAAAGTCCATCCTTGGAATTTATTGCGTGAAAAACCAAGTAGGTTGAACCAACGTTGGTCTAGTGCATTGGAATTCATTAAAGAATTGGTCATTGGCGCTGCTTCAAGCTAGGAGTGAGCATCGTCACCAACCTGCTTTGAATATTTTACACTCCCTATGGTGAATGATACTTTAAATTGATTGACAGTCTAAGACTTTCAAATTTTTCCGAATGCCAAATGATCTTACAAAGTTAGTATTTATAATATTCTAGTAGGTCATTCGGTGACAACTTTTACCAAAAACTTGAAACGACTTTGGCGTGTGATATTTAATTTGTTAAATGTTTTTGTTGCATTGTTGAATTATAATTGGCATGGCTTAACAGTGCTTTTCACATATCTCTTCTCATGAAGCTCCATAGAACAATTCGATCCTGGGTCTGCTTGAATTGTTTCAAGCTCTTTCCTTTTCGAATTCTGTCTAATCGCTCCAATACGACATATATTGACTCCTTCCAAACGAAGTGCACCAATCCTCTTAGTGTGGTCGTCTTAGTGTGGCGTGTGATATTTAATTTGTTAAATGTTTTTGTTGGATTGTTGAATTATAATTGGCATGGCATGTGAAGTTTTTAAAACTCCAGTTTTGGATGGTTTCAATCTACATTTTGTATGTGATATTTAATGAACTTTAAATGTTAAATGTTTTAATGATGCACAATATATAATCGAAAGGGTTTTAAGACTTAAAGTTTTGGATGGTTTCAATTTACAACTTAAAGTTTTGGATGGTTTCAACCTACATTTGCACATATGGTAAATTGAAATTATGTTACTTGCAACAAGACAATCCCCATTGATTTCACTGTATATGTTGATTTCTAATTTGATATAATTGCATGTATGATGGTACATTACTTGTAAAGACATTGGATTAATAGTGTTCATTGATTTTACTTTAAGCGCAAAAAATTATTGATAATGTAGAACGATTTTTGTCTTATAATAATTAAACCTAATAATATTGGAGAGCAAGAGAGATGAGGTATGGTGTTTACTACAAGAGTTCGAGCAGGGCATTCCGTGACAACTTTTACTAGAAACTTGAAACAAAGAGAATCTATCTTTGGCTAGGACATCATGTAAGATGCTCGACATAAACAGTAAAATTGTACTTAAAAGTCGAGATTCGGGCAAGTGGGGACAACCACTTGTTATCTCGTCCCTTGGAGGCTAGGCCATATGGGGACCGAATCTGAATTTACAAAATAAAGTGAAATAGTTTGTACCATATGGTCGGAGAACATATACAAAAACAATTAATATACAAGAACAATTAATTTCATTCTAGAATATATATATCCAATACATATTTAACATTTTTAATCAATGCACATGTATAGAAAAACTATTTTCAGTGGAAACTAGAGCACGCGCTTGTACCCAAACAATTTGTAACATTTGCAAACCACAAATAACATAAGCAGTTCAATTTTTAGTTGAGTACTGAAAGGTTTAAAAGATAATAAATTGTTGTCCCGACACTTCACTCAAAAAAATTCTAATGGAATTCCATCCTCAATAATCCGTTCATGATCGGATTTTGACATTTTCCATTTCTTAATTTTTTATTTTTTCTTTGATTGAACTTCTATCAACTTTATGCGTGCTGCACACACCAAGTGACTATATTGACAACTTATGGAATCGGGTTCATAGTCTTCAAAGTAAACAAAGTCTCCACTTTGACGAGTTTGTTTGAAAAAATAACCTTTCAGTATAATAGACCCTTTGTCATACTGAAATCCGTGATCATTATAGTCTTGTAATAATTTCATTTTTTGTTTAGTGCAACGCATCAAATAATACTTCACATTTTCATCGTTGTCAATAGGTGCAATTATAGCAAAAACATCTCCTGCACAATAAAATAAATTTAATGTATTTAATTATGCATATTTAAATTTAAATTTAAATTTGTAAATCTTTAAATCATTAAAAAGTAATTCAAATTTTACCTTCTCTAACAAGATCAGAAACTCGATCACCATCGGATGATATTGTAGTTTCATCTGATTCCATTTCTTCAATCATTGCAACAGACATTTTTCCCTTTGTATTTAGCTCTGTATGTTTCCAATCGTTCACATACATTTTGTTTTCACAGACGTCATTGGATTTTGTGTTGTCTATGCAAACATCACAAAACAAGAATATTTTCTTTTATCCAATGCAAACACATTTGTGGACAATTTTGTTTGAATTGAATGCAATTTTCGAGTCCCTTTTATTGTTCCAACTTCATTTCCAATTGATCTATTTACGTCTCCGATTCCAATATGCCAGAAAAACCTTTATATGGAAAATTAGAAAAAGATTTTGTAAATATGATATCAAAATACAATTAAAAATAATCATTGCATGATAAATGTATAATGTTTAAAATTAGATTACCAATATAAATTAAATTGAATGTACCTTTGCACTTCTCGTGATGGGTTAATCTCATGGCTTAGAGCATTTTTGCACCATTGAACAACTTCTTCAGCGTTCGCAAGTCGGCGTGCAAAGTGGTTCATTTGATATCTTTGAAGTACTCGTTTTATGCATGCTCCCGCACCGTCATGTTCTCCTTTTCCATGGCCAGTCTCAAAGAAATTCCAACAATGTTTAATGGAGGTTTTCTTATGAAGACGACACAACCAAAAAAATGATCGTGCAGATTTGAATTGACCCGCGCATCCGTCTGACCATATCCAATGTTCATTGAATGTTATTCCACGATTTTTCAATGAATCATAATTTTTTCCAAAACAATGTTGTACAAAACATGTATCATGCGTACGATCGTCACTGATATAAAAATGATATTCTTTAATGATATGTCGTTTTTCACTCGTGCTTTCTATATGATCTACATTTTGTTCAGCATGTCTATATAGAATATGGACGAGCATGGAGACTTGGTCAGAGTGATAGTATTCACTCTGAATTTCTTTTTGTGGAGCAAATGTGTAGTTTTCTGCAAAATCAATCACCGACAAAATGGTTCCTGGTGGAAAAACTTCACGAGATTTTTTGAATTGCAAGTCTTGCCATCGAGCTCTATGGGAATGCATGGTGTATTTGTAAATTTCTGCTTCAAACTTTCTCAAAAAGTCTATTAGAAAAATTTCGTCTTCTCGTAATTCGATTCTTTTAACACTATCTGCACTTTGAATCGATGTACCGGTATATTCGTATCTCTTCCATTTCACTTTCATGTTGGACAATGATTGATCATTTATATCAATACGATATTTGTTTTGAAATTTAGTCAAATTTCCACAATCATCGCATTTTTACCACCAACACATTTCTTTTTGTAAAATAGTTCATCGCTTTCTCTTTCACATAGAATTTGAGATATGAATTCACGGATAGTGGAAGGAGGAGGTGAATCCTTCCATATTGTTCTACCGAAATCAAGGAATGTGTCATAATATAACTCAAATTCCACATGATAACGGCAACAACAAGTGTCGCGTACGGTGATAGGTTTTACATACCATGGTTTTTGTTGAACAAAAGCACTAAGTGAAACATGAATTTGACGATTTTCTTCTTTGAACTTGTTGAATAAATCTATTTGAGTGGTTTCCAAGAGATGTTTTTCATGTTCTTCGTATTGATTTCGTGCTATTCTTCTTCGCATCACATGTCTTGCAATCGGTGAAACACGCGAATTGTTCTTCCAATATTCATATATTATTTTTTTAACATCTTCTCCAAGTCTATCTTTGTATGGTTGCCTACAAATAGCTCTCCAACAAGCGAGTTCATCATTTACGTCTATTTGCAGTCAAAATTTTCGATGTTTGTGCAGAGTTTTTCGCGAGGTTCCCAGTGCTCGTGCCATAGATGTTAGATTCAAACGGTTCTCTTGAGTACTTGGTGAAACCATTGCTATTTTTATTCCTCTACGTATATTTGAAACCTCTTTATCTCTAGATCTCTTAATTGACTCTGGTGAAAATGTGAAGCTGGGTTACACTTTTTGCCCTTTTTTGAGAAAAAATTTTCATTTTTTTCGGTTCTTCAACTTTCTGCAAACTATAACAATTTTTCTGTGTAGAATTTCATTTTACGGTAAAAATAAAAGTTGTGAGAAATTTTGTTAGCTTTCTATTACTTATTTTTTGAAATTTTTTTATGCAGATTTGATATGTCAACTTAGCGTTTCTTTGAGTGTGTTTTTCTTAACAATCAAAGAATTCATAAGAAGTCATGTTATGTGGCAACGTTGTATTCATTGAAAATTTGTGTTTTTGAAAAAAAAAATGTGTTACAACAATCTAGACAGAGTCTACTTTGGTTTCGTCATATTTACAAAGCAAATGGATGCATATCATAATAATGCCCCATAATTTTTAAATTTTTTTTTACAATGTATTTTGGGAGATAGAAAATTTTGATTTCACTGAATCACGATGACCCTCAAAAATTGTTTGCACTCATTTTATTAGAAAAATAATTAAAATTAATAAACGTTTACGAAATTCCATAAAATTTATATTTCCTGAAAGTAGATTCAATTCTAAAAATGCTTGTCTTGGTTCCGACAGTTAATTAACAAGTTTTCATGGAGTTTAATCGGTCCAAAGTTGCAGAACCGTTTTCAGAGCTTGGTTCTGCGTAATCGGTGATGCGTTAGTTCGGCCGAACTATTAGCGACCGTTCAGCCGAACTATGTTTTCCGCTTACGGGCCGCTAAAACTAACGGCTTAATAGTTCGGCCGAACTTTTTATCAAAAGTTCAGCCGAACTATTGTGCAATTCTCCGTCGGCCGGAAATTTTTGTGGAGCCCCCTACAAAACACACATTTCGCGTCAATATAAATTGCCGTGAAATGAGTCACAATTTTCGCACATTTCGCACTTCATTTCATTCTACAACTTGGTTTGAATTCAAAAACTTTTCTTCAAAGTCTGGGTTTGAAAATTTTTTTTGGAAGACATTTTTTGGAGGCGGCGTGATTTTTCTTGGAGGTTCAAAGTTTGAGTTTAAAGAACAAGACATTTTTTTGGAGGCGACTTGATTTTTCTTGGAGGTATGTAAGTGTTTTGTGTTGAAATAAATCTTTTGAGCTTCTTTGTACAAAAATTTTTCTTCACATTTTAGAGGCGGTGTGATTTTTCTTAGAGGTATGTACGTGTTTTGGATCAAGGATTACGTATTTTTTAGAAAAGATTTTTTTAAATTAAATATTTTGTGATATTGTTTGTAATTGAGTTATTGTCTAATTTTTTAAAGGAAATTTTTTGAACCTCATACTCTATTATCATGGGAAATCGAAGAACTTGTGTGAGAAAATATGATAGAAAAAGAAAGCCTGAAGAACGTAGAGAAGAGATGAGACAATATCGCAAAAGAAAGTTAGAAGCTCTCTCAAATATTGAAGAGGAAAATCAACCTCAAGCAGAAATTGAAGCAGGTATGTAAATGTAAATATTACATGATCTATTGATATATATTTAAAATTTTCCTAATATAAAATATGAAGCTTAATTTTTATTTGATGAACTAGTTTGAAAAACATTTTGTTTGATGTAAACAGACACAGATATTCCTCAAAATATTGAAGAAGAAAATCAACCTCAAGCAGAAATTGAAGCAGGTATATAAATGTAAATATTATGATCTATTGATATATTTTTAAAGTTTTCCCAATGTAGAATGTGAAGCTTAATTTTTATTTGATGAACTAGTTTGAAAAATATTTTGTTTAATGTAAACAGACAGAGATACTCCTAAAAATATTGAAGAAGAAAATCAACCTCAAGCAGAAATTGAATCGGGTATGTAAATGTAGATATTATGATCTATTGATATATTTAAAATTTTCCTAATATTTATTGACATATTTATTAATTTAGTTATTTATTGAATATGTACTATTTTTTTGAATATGTACAGATGAAATCACTATCGATAATGAGATGTTAGAAAATGTCGACACTCACACACATGGAGATAAAAAACCTGACTATATTATACGATATCGTGTCGATAAAATTTTGGAAATGTTTTTCAAACCTGAGCAAGTGACAGTTCAAGCTCAAATATTGAAAGGTCTCCTATCATCAAGGAAATTAAAAGAAGCGACGACACTATTGGGTATTCGAAAATCAACCAAAGATAAAAAAAATGAAAGAAGAGGTGATAAAAAATATTGAGTGGTCGTTGATCTTCTGGATGAAATTGCATCTTCAACTGTGGTCGATGGAGGCTTTGGGGTTGATGGTGGACTGACATCACTCTCCGTCACATGGTCATGATTAACAACATTTTGGGGAGACGCATTGGCAATCCCTTGACTAATATTTTTCCTCATGTGCTGGAATGCATCATAGATCGACACCCCTAGTCACTCACGTCCTTGTTATCGTGCAAGGAACATAACTAACTATAGATGGAAACTACCTTTACATATTTATTACATGAATTTAGCTAACAATATATATTATACGGGCTTATATGATCGTGTGGAACATTTGCTTTTCTAATGGCTATTATTATTTTCATAGGTAATTAAGAATATGTTAATTTATTTAGAACTTACTATAACGTTTTAATAAATAATTTTCAATATACTGGATTAGAATAGAGATTACAATTCACAATTAAAAGGAAGCACCTTTATATATTTTCATACATATGCCTTTTTGACAATATTCTTGTAAAATAAAATCTACATGAGAAGGAATTCATGATGTGCACTATGAGATGTTCTAATCAAAATACTATGACTATATTTCAAATGGAAGATTACCGCGAGACTATAAGCCAGTATGTCATAAAAAATATCGATAGAAATGTTTTTTTATAACTTGGTTCTTCAACTTAAAATACTATTATTGTATTTGAAATGGAAAATTATTGCTAACATGTTCAAATTGACCTAGGCTTGGTTTCATGTCTCTTCCATTTATATCTATAATTATTTTTGATAAATTGTTTTATTTATTAAAATGAAAATGACGTGGACACTAGAGGAGATTTCAAATAAAACAAGTGAGACCTGTTCTTTTTCTAGTTAATATGTTGGTTGGTTACTCTGATATTGGCTATCGCGATCATGGACTGGATCTTATACTTTGTATAAGATTAGATCCTATTTTTCCCTAAAATTGGAAAAGAAAATTGCTAAACTTGGAGATTACTAAAAATTAAAGGAAACTGCAATCCCCTTTATAAAACAGTAATTTCCTTTCTCACATTCATTGTGGCACACACTTAGTAATATCATAACCATAGTATATGGTCAAGCACACTTAATGATCACAAGTGGTGGCGAGTGCAAAACCAAGCATCTTTGTGATCCACTAGGAGAGGAAGCTAGGAAAACCATGGCATAAACGATGTGAAGTAATGAGACAAATGCACATGTTGTAAGATACATCACCAACCTTTGTATTCTTTCTAAGAATCTTTCAAGTTAAAAATTTAGATCGTAGATACTTATTGAAGAGAGAGACGAATATTAACTAACTCCAAATAATTCTCCTAATATGATTAGAAATTACCACGTGACATGTGGAAATGGTCTAGTATCTTCTCGTAGAGCCTTATGATAACAATGACCAAGTTTTTTACTTTAATGGCAAAGCCTCTCAAATAAAATGTGCACGGGCATGGAGTCAAAGGAATCTTTCTAAGTGCACAAAACAACAAAAATCCATAGATGATCTTTGTCTAGCCTTCTTGATGATAACTCCAATGAAGATAGATGTGATATATATATAGTCTTGTAAACCCTCCTTGAAGTATGATTTACCTATAAATATATAGTTCTTTCATATTACTTTGTTATAAACGTGCTTTATAAAACATGCCAAGAAAAATAGCATCAGAAATTTTATAAAAGTAGTGTCCTATCATAATAGTTCTACTAGTTAATTCATTTATAAATAATATGAATACTATGTGGCTTCAAGAAGATGGAAATCTTAAACACACTACATATTTAAAAATATTTTTAATAGGAAAGGTAAGAATCATTGAAGATATTTGTAATAGGAAAGGTAAGATAATCACCAACATGCTTGATTGAGTTGCAAGTCCAAACTTACAATAATAGGCGCGACTAAAGCGATTATATCCAAGTTTTCCTAAACAAATAGATCTATTTATGATTTTTTTATTCAATTTACCCTATGAATCATTATTTTTTGTTATCTTGTAGGGATAACCAAAAAACAAAATGTTCAAATCTCAGCAACAACTAGGATGTGATAGTTGGATCTCATACAACACGTTTGGTTTTCATTATCGATCTATGAAGGTGAAACTTTGTTTTGTGAAACATTTGCTGTCACTCTAGCAATAAAAATAAAGGATGGTTATAATGATGAATTCAAACTTTGGTACTCATGCACCATAAATTTTTCAAATGGATCAGCGCATTTTAATATAGTAGTTAATTTGCTCTTCACCGTTACAATAACCCAATACTTATTGTAGTGGACGGTCAGGTTCCATATCAAGATTCTCTATGAACTATTTCTTTTAAACATTAAAACTCGAGAATGATTATCTTTACCATTTGTTGAACATTGTGATTGTTACACCATCTGTCAACTTTTCTATTGTTAGTATGTTATCTAGGAAATTGTAGAATATTCGACAAATATATTTGAATTCATAAAAATATATATTTGTGCTTTATGATATCAAGCCCAACTTATCGTATGCTATAATTTTTGTGAGGATGTATGGATTCAAGGAGCCCATTTTTGGATGATATTTCATTGTTAAAAAAAATTAATAGGTGCTTGCCCTCATCATCGGAGAAGTGACTAGATTTCGAACATGAATAATAATTTTTTCCTCACCTTTGAAGTAAATATTGGGTCTATTTCCCTCTCAAAATATTTTTAGTAGTTGGTTACAACATATCCTCTATGATATGCGAGACTATGTTAACTACTAGAAAACTCTGCAATGTGACAACAACCCACTTTTTGAGAATATTAATTCTTGGTGTGTAATAACGCGTGTGTGGACCCTAAAGCCCTATATTCATGCACTCTCATCAATTTGATTGATTATCCTCTTAATATCTTAAGAAGACTCCCCCTCTTAACGGCTTCCAACTAGTAAGGATATCTAGCCTCATGTATGTGTGTGGATTTCATGGTTTCCTATGATGTTTTTTCGCATGATTTTATACTATGTAGGTTGTGTGTGGGACTAAGAATGGTAAGAGTAAAGTGACTCAAGCAAAAATAAATCGGTATGGAAAAGGCAAAAAACATACTAGTAATATTTAGTGTAGTATGAAAAAATGTCATCCAAGTATGAAAGAATGGAAATAAATAGCTGAATATAGTGTGCACTATGCTTGGATGCTATGTTTATGTTTATGAATAGTTTGGATGTTTAAAATGCAAATTTATCAAGGGTTGAAGTTATTTTATATACATGTATTTTTTTCTATTGAATTTGATTGGTAACAATCGTTTCACATTGATTTCAATCTCTAAAATTTGAATTTTTGTTCTGGATTCATTTAGATGTGATCTAATGGTTGGGAATTTGTTAAGGTTGATCCTTTAGCTTTGATTTATTTAATGGAGAATTTAATGGGTTAGGTTGTCGTTTAAACCTGAACTCAATGGGTTGGAATTGATTGATGTAACCAAGTAGTTATGGCCGACATCCATCAGCCTTTTTATATGTGTAGGTATGAATGTGCATTTGGATACTTAGGTCCATTTGAGTTAAGTGTTTGAAGTGATGGGTACCTTTGCACTAGTGGATCAAACCAATTTAGTACAATTTATAGTTATATGTAGTTGGTACAAGATGTTTTGTACTCTTAATATTAAAAATGCTATTTATGGACGATTGTGAGCCTAGTCAACATATATGGGAAAATTTTGGACATAATTTAAAATATAATTGCACTTAATGTTATTTATTTTTGTAAAAATATTGGTAATATATATTTCAAGTTCTATTGGATTGGTCGGACTAGTACTATGACAACTATTGGCATGTACACAGCTATAAGAACATCTCTCCCCTACTACCATTCCATCAAAGTAATTCATTTTTTTGTGAAGAGATGCTACAACCGTTATAATATCTTTGCTTAAATACAGAGATAGAACACTCTCTTCGAGCTTCTTATCTTCATTAATTTTTCCCATGGTAATTTATCTCCTGTGAAAGAAAATATTAAATGATAATAGATTATCTATTTTACTAAATTATTATTCTATGACAAAAATTCCACGATTAATGGTTATGAGTCATAAGGTGACTCAAACTATCACTTACCATGTGTCTCGTCTCATTTGTTTTGTTTAAATTAAATACACAAAGTATTCTCTCATTAATGGAAGTAACCTTATCTTAATTTTCCGTTTGTTAAATGCCCAACATAGGAAGACTAAAACTTAATGGGTGGCATGTTTATTACTTCCATCTCTTTGTTAAAAATAATATTTTGTGAATATTGAAATCTCATTTCCATGTAAAATAACAAAGTAAGGACAACGTCACCTTTCTCCATCAACATTTAGTTATGACATTTGATATGTGATCATGATATGATCGTAGTCCAGGGTGGTTGTTGATAGCATGTACATAGGTTAATGATTTTTACACATGAATTGTAATACATGAATGGCTAAGATCCGTCAAGCATAAACAAATAGTGTAGGCTTCCTTGTGAGAAATGGATTTACACACACCACTACACCCTTCTCCTTTTTCATTTGCGTGAGTCACATTTGGAAGCTATGCTCCTCGGGAACATTCATGAGGTTTATTTTCCCATATGCGTTCCATTCCACATGCCACCCCATTTTTATTTGAGATCGGTGTCTCATTCTCTTTGTCGTGTACCCATGTGCTATTCCTTAGGAGTGGATTTCCCCACGAGGGTTGTCAATTCAATGATCTAGTGTGGAATAGAAAATAATTATGAGTATACGATCACTCACCTAACACAAAGCTAGTCAAATCGTTGGTTTTCTTCTTTGGAAAATGTTCAAAAATTTTAAAGTATTTTTACTGAAACTCGGTTAATTTCGTTCTAAAATTCAAAATGGTTCCGTGGTCTTCAACTCTCTTCTCCATCGAGCCAGCGAGTTTTTCCCATGTTTGGAAATGGGGTTTTCTCTTGTTTAATACTATATTTGTTAGAAATATGTTGTCATTGATGGAAAAAAATGATGAACATCTCAAATGTATGGAAAAATAGGGGCACTGTGTGTTTCAATATCGGGCACAATAAGAAGGATGAAGATAAACAATAGTGGAGAATGGTGTAATGCCTTTTGAAGGTGTTTATATGTGCAACATAATTAACTCATGAGTAGTTCGTAACCAAAGATTATGGATACAATGTTGAAAAATATTTCGAGTGGTAGGTGGAGAGTCCACCAGGGAGGCCTCCTCCATCAAAATTTAGATCGAGACAAAGACAACGGCCCAAAGGATTAAAAGTGGCAAAGCTAAATCTTGGTTTGAGACCCTTTTCTGGTGCATAGTTTAGTTTTGGCACACAAACAAACATGTCGAAGTAATTATTCGAGTTTCTACCCAAAGGATTGGGAAAAAATGGTTGAAAACACAACAACTCAAAGTATTTTCATTGGCTAAAGGTGGAAACCACATAAAATATTAGCCCAATAGAGGTAGCTTCAACCGGTATATCCTAGATAAACCTTAAGTATTTCTTAAGGGAATGAGTGGGATGATGCAAGCCAACAGTTTAGGAAAGAATTCTTTGTTGAGGAGGGTAGGGCGGTGAATCCCCACCGACATACCATCATACGTGTAAGATATTGAACATGTTCAAGAGTTAATAGGCATGGGGTCACACAATGGGTAATTTCTTTCCTACAACATCGATCAAGAGGTCAATGAAAGACATGCATTGTAGACCCCTCCCTCAAAACCACAAGCAGCCTCAAGGAGGGCGCACAAACCACAAGTGCTTTTCTTTGAAGGATCAAACAACATGGCAACAACATAACACAAAAAATGGTTGGGGCCCATAGAAAAAAATAAAAAAGGAAAACGTTGCAAAACCAAGGATCTAAGACCCACTTTCTCTCTCCTCTTTATCGAGAAGTGGCACAATGTGATTAGCCCATAGCAGACGATGCATAGGTGTATGAATACGTCAAAAGTGACTTGGCCCGATGGTAGGTGAACATGTGGTAACTGTTTTTGGAATTTTTAGGTACCTATGTCAGCCATTTCTAGGTGACATGTGGACCAATCACGTGAGTGACACATGGCACATGTGACACAAAAAATGACATCATCCCACTAATAGGACCTCCGAAGGATTTGAAGCAATGCATAAAGGTGCAAGTTGGCTAACCTGGGCATTAGGAATATGTGGATGTTGTCGCAGCCAACTCATTCTAGGTGTGGAGTGATTTCCCCTATGGTTGCAGTGGGAGGACCCAACTAGGAAAAATCATCCTCGTGGCATGACCTCGAAGGAATATAAAAAATAAACAAAATAAAAATGGTTGGGATGATGAGCGTTGGGACACATCAACGCTTATAGGAAGTAGAGTGGAAACTAATGAGAAGCGGGTACGATGGGCCCCACCGAGACAAATCATCCCGCAATCAAGTCCTCGGTAGATTATAAAGGGGAAGATTTTACTTGCACCGGGATAGGGGTGTCGCGTGTGCTAAGAACCGAGACATTGGTTAATGCAAGCGGTAAAGAAAAAAAGGTGCAAAGGAGGTTTATAAAGAGAGTTAGCCCTTGGAGGCTTAAAAATTTTGATAAGTGACTAAAGACCAAGGTGAAGGTCATGACACGAGGTCTTATTGAAAAAAAGGGAAAAGGGGGCTAGTGTAGAAGGGCTAAAGCTATTTGTCATGGAAAATGCGAATGTTGTGTTACGAACAATACTTGCTTTTCCTTATTTTCCTTGGATAAATCCTTATTATTTTATTTTAATTCTTGAATTTCAAGTTTCTTTTGTTTAGAATCAACTAATAACTTTATATAGTCTTCTATGGTGAGTAACTATGAGACGCCATCCCAAATAAGGACTATTTGTTGTTCCTTGTATTTTGTTCATTGACATTGTCTCTATTGGTAACTTT
Source organism: Pinus albicaulis (assembly GCA_034641835.2). Classification (NCBI taxonomy): domain Eukaryota; kingdom Viridiplantae; phylum Streptophyta; class Pinopsida; order Pinales; family Pinaceae; genus Pinus; species Pinus albicaulis. The sequence continues at coordinate 32,120 of JAXQQM020064395.1, read as the reverse complement.
AGGAACCGACCAAGTAACTACTCCTTCCCCCGACACTTTTCACTCATTTCTCACACTTCGTGCAACTAACCTTTTCATTAAGTGGTGGTGTTTGATAATCATACATAGAATTGACACATGTACCGGTAGGAATATAGAAAGTTGGAAACGCCCCTTTTTATAAAGCAAGGGACTTTGATGCTTATGAGGTCTTGGAGTAATGGTTTATTATCCGTAATATCGTCCAATGTGTTTGACATCATCTCGGTTTCATTGACTATTCTTGCATCATTGTCAATGTTATCTATCATCCCTTGTTCTTTTTGAAGAAATTGTTGAGCCTTCCTTCATTCATTTTCCTTCCTTTCCAGATATTTTTTGAAGGTCCTCTCTTTCCTTAATTTCTCTCTTTCAAGCCTTTCCTCTACTCAAAGTTGTGCCGCAACAATACTTGTTTCCTTATTTTCATTGGATAAATCCTTATTTTTCTATTTTAATTATTTAATTTCAAGTTTGTTTTGTTCGTACTAACTAATAACTTTATATAGTCTTCTATGGTGAGTAACTATGAACGCCATCCCAATTGAGGACTATCTATCATTCCTTGTCTTTTTTTCATCGACATTATCTCTACTTGTAACTTTAGGAACTCGGCCAAGTAACTTCTTCTTTCCCCGACATTTTTCACTTGTTTCTTGATACTTTCCTTCCGACATTTGGTACAACCGATTGAATTATATTGTTATCTTGATCTGATTCCTCACTATGTACATTTTATTTTTTCCACTGATCTATTATCCACAAAATAATGAACAATTTCATTATTTAATTATGTTAGTTATGAAGGCATGCTCATAATTTCTTTATTGGTTCTTGTGCCATTATGTTTGTTCACATTCATGATTGGTTCTTCTAGCCATGATTGTGGGGTAACCCCGACTTGACAATATCAATTGATCAATGTTGCTTCCTAGTGCAATATCAAAAAATTCATTTTCAACCACATTCTCATTGTTAGTAGCATGATTAATAGAGTCATTAGCAATATCACATCCAAAAGTTTCATGTGTTTTAGTTGGTAGAAAAACCTCAATGTTACTATAAATTGGTTTATGATTATATTGTGATTCACTAACATGTTCATCATCATCACCATAAAAGTGTCCTCGAGAGAGGGAAATAATATTATCATCTCTTACCATATCTTCATGTTCATCCATTTATTTCTTGTGCATCAACATGTGCTTGTACATTCCCTTATTCCTAATTATCCACATGAAATTCCTCATAAAACTAATATCATACATAAAAGCATGATAATTCAAGCGGTAAAAAATTCTAGTCCTCCTAAATCCAACCTTGATATTTGATGGTGTGAGAACCCTTTTAAAGTATTTACTTGAAATCCAAGCTAGCTCAAACATTTTCATCTAAAACCCGTAGATTCTTTGCCATCCATGAAGCTCGCTCACACCCGAAATCGTTTTTTAAAAGTGCAACACCCTCCTCCCACACTTACCCAATTTTACCAACCCACTAGGGTAAATATGTGATGAGGAGTTACTATGATATGATTCAAATCGCCAAGTAAAATTAAGGAAGTGGAATCGACAAACAAACCCTTACTCACCTTCCTTGAGTGCTACAAGACCCCAAGGGAGAAACCACCATTCTAGGTGTCTAAACCCTTAGTTAACTTTTCATTTACTTATATCGACACCGAATCACGTGGAGACATATCCATCCATGCAATCGTAGTCCTCTAGTCACATGAAAAATGCTTCATCCATGCAACCGTAGTCCTCCAAATACATGCATGACACTACAAGGTTGTGACCGTAGTCTTTTCGCGCCTTTGTGCCCGAGACCGCAAAATCCATGCCACCTTTTCTCCGGTCTAGACTCCATATCACTATCCGAACATCACGAAACTTTCCAAAAAAAATAAATGACACAAAGAAAAAGCTTCTAACACAAAAACTTGATCAAGGTATTGGCCTAACCAATCCTATCCATGACATACATTCCATAAAACACATCATGAACATGTACTCTACAGTCATATAAAGACAACTAGGACTTCATAATTATCTTAGAATTATCAAGAAAGGTTTAATACATTTTCATAATAGTGGAAATATCATTTAATAGGTCATACATTCATTAACATCTCATGTACTAACCAAAAACATGATGAGAGCCATAACTCAAGTCTTCCATAAACCATGTTTATAACCAACATATTAACATGATAGAACAACCATTATAACCACATAATAACAAAATAGTTACACATAATGCACAAGAGGAAAATAGCTCTTATTCACATATGAAAAATGCAACCAAATGAGGGACTTCCATGTAACACTCGACCATTTATTAGGCCGAAAAATATTTCTTTTAGCCAATAACTCTCATGCCACATTCCAAGCATGAATGTGGGACTTACAACAAAACCAACCAGGGCTTCTTCGGGCTTTAATATAATCCACCAAAGGATTCCTAGGCACAAAACCTCATCTATTCAACAATGATTTACCACAATCTCACTAAGATGTTCCTAGGGGCCAAACAAGAAGCACACATTGCCAAGACTGGATGTAATCCCAATAATATACCACGAGGGTTTACTAGGCGTATAGAAGCATGAATGCCTCTAGATCTCTCCACCTAAACCGTGAGGAATTTGTCTTTCCCTACCCTTTAGGATTTCCCGTATGTCCCTTCATTCACTAGTGAAGGATTCCTAGACCAAATGAGGTATACACAATCAAGATTTACCGTAGTCCCACCTTCACTAGTCTAAGTATCCTTAGGCCTTGTGTTCTTCTCGTCGTACCACCCCACTAAATTTCGAAACATATGGAAATCTAGCTCAACCAAACATGAAAGAACCCCATCACACCAAATGGAAAGGCAAGGCTAAAACCACTATTAGACCTAGAAAACCCCATGCCAATGACAACAATAGAGAAAAAATACACACATGCATGTACCATGCATGCCAAAAATAAGAAGGAAATCATACATGTAACTCAATACCGCAAGTAATCCTTATGTAGCCACTTGATCCAACTTTTCATTTCTTGATATTTTATTCTCTTTTCCTTCTTTGTCCTTTCCTTTCTTTACTTTTCGATCCAATGTTAGAGTGATCTAAGAATTATCTAAGTGTGAAAGAGAGAGAATAAAGAGAGATACAATATAAAACTGAAAAAAAAGTTTGTGAACTAATCCTCCAAAAATATTTTTTTATCAATGAGGCCTCTAATATATTCATTTTCAATTGTTTTCCTTCAATTTACTCCTCACATGCAACCTGTGATCTTTCACCTTATTTTTCTTCTAATTTCCTTTATTTTCATAAATAAAATTCCAATTAATGCCTCTTTCCTTTCAAAGGCGTTTTCCATTGCCTTTTTCCAATTTCCTTTAGCCATAATAAACCAAATGAGCAACCGTACTAGGATGTTTTTCCCAACATTCAACTTTGGAACATGTGTCTCATGACCATGGTCTTATTTTTCCCTTTATTAACTTTATTACATGAAATTTTAACTCGGGGTTGTTACAGCTCCTCCCCCCTTTAGGGAAAATCATCCACGATGTTCGCTTATACCTACAACCAACAACACTCGCTAAAAGAAAACAAACGAGATTTCTTATGGATCTTTATAACTTGGCTCGATGCAATATTTATGATGAAGAACCTGTTGAAAAGAAACCAACCTCGACCACTTAACATCATGACAAAAATACAACTTACTAGAGATTTATAACACAACTCATTATATTATTTACAATCAAACACACATCTATAGTCATGCACATTTGTCTCAACCAAAAGAGTATTCATACTATTTATGGAGCTTTATAAATCCAAATCGCGATAATATTTACAATAATATACACATATACACATATGAAAAATTTCTAACCAAATAATAAAAATATATGGTGCTTACATCACCAACAAGGGAATCCTCGAGGCTCATGACTCCACCCTCAAAAGTAGTACTAGGATTCACCTCCTTTCCAAGGAGTCTAGAATCCATCGCCAAAGTCAAAATTGCATCCAATTTCACAGCACCAAAATCTTGTTCCACTTTTCCTCTCAATGAACATTTACCGACTCGTTATTCCGGGTTCACTCCAAATGTGCATTTGGTTCCCTATTCAAATGCTAATGACCAAAACAAATCCATCTCGAACCTTCCATTCTCTGGCATAGTCCTCAGAAATCCGGTCATCCCCTTTAGTGCGCTTACTCACCTTCCAAGTTCCTTAGCATCCCCTTTCTCAGTGGGATCCATCCCTTGGCAAGGTTTCCCACAACAAATGGTAAAAAAAACCAAGGAATACACCTACCTCAAAACCATCATATTAGTCATATCATGCTCATGGAAATAAATGGACACTATTGTGTACTCGTGTCTCACAACGATCGTGCTCTTGAAGTGCTTATTAGCATATTGTTTCCTATTCCAATTCCTTTCGTTGTTTCTTACATTCTTGCTAGATCAGATTAAACCACCCAAACAAGGCATTTCCATGCTTTCCTCTACCAAGCACAAAATTTCCATTATATTCAAAATAAATTGAAATAAATTTACATCATACCTCATTGGTGGCTTGTCAATAAGGTACACATGCAATTTTGTTCACTTCTTGTCATGACAAGTCAAACTAGGTGTTTGATCAAACAATCATGTATAAACATATCACATCCGTTATCTCAAAAAACAACCATCATAATCAAGTCATAGATCAAATGTAACCATAATAAACTAGAATCATAGATCACATGCAATCATCGTAAACTATAATACTAGATCACATGCATAATTAAAAATGAAATGAAATAATAATACTTATCCTTTAATAGATCCTTAGCTTCTACCTTTATACTCTCTCCTTTTTTGTATGCACATTAGATCATTTTTCCCGGACCCGATAAACACCCAGCTTCCTTCTCTTCAACCATGTACATTTACACATACTCCCGCATCACACACATACAACCACACACGACATACAACACCATACAATACATGCACCTATACGTAACATACAACACATACACCTACAACCGCGTACACCGAACACCCACACCCGCACCTAGTGTATGACACAAAAAAATATATACACCTACATCCAAGTGTACAACACAACATAATACATAGACCTACACTTGGTGTACAAAACAAGACATATACATACACAAAGTACAACACAAGGAATACATATCTCACAATACAATGACCGTGAAATTCACATACACAACACCACACATATACAAAACAACATATACATTATGCAAAAAATACCATATGTGCACAACACAATATGTCGCACATGCATAAAATACCACAAGTACAACATGTGCATAAAGCACCACCCGTACATAACACCGCCCGCACAACATGTACACAAAACCACATACACAACATGTACACATCACCACTTGCACAATGTGTACAAAGCACCACATGTACAGAGCACCACATGCACACCATGTAAACGACACAACATGCATGACATGTACACAACAACACCTCGCACATAGTACCTCATGTACAATGTGTACATGACACCACATGTACAATCATACTACGTAACACCACATGTACATAGCATCATATGTACAACATGCACACCATGCCACATATACACCTACATCCCGTGTACAACACAACACAATACATAGACCTACACTTGGGTGTACAAAAAAAGACATACTACATACACAAAGAACAACACAAGGAATACATATCTCACAATACAATGACCGTGAAATTCACATACACAACACCACACATATACAAAACAACATATAAATTATGCACAAAAATACCATATGTGCACAACACAATATGTCAAATATGCATACAATACCACAAGTACAACATGTGCGCATGTTACCACGTACATAACACCACCCGCACAACATGTACACAAAACCACCTACACAACATGTACACATCACCACCTACATAATGTGTACAAAGCACCACATGTACGTGAGCACCACATGCACACCATGTAAACGACACAACATGTATGACGTGTACACAACAACACCTGCACATAGTACCTCATGTACAACGTGTACATGACACCACATGTACAATCATACACACAAAACCACATGTACATAGCATCATATGTACAACATGCACACCATACCACATATACACAAACTTTCGCATATGCAAAATGCACAAAGCACCATATGTAAACATCACGACATTTCCAACATGTGTATAACACCATATGTATAAAGCATCGCATATCCAACATGCCCATAACACCATCCCTACACAACACTTCATAAAAAACATATACACGACACCATCTATACATATCATGGCATAAACAACATTCATACAACACCATATATATACAACACCGCATGCACACAACAATCATCACATGCTCAACATGTACAACATATAAAATATAGTAGTACAACATATCTAGAGACCACATCGACCCTACCAAGCAACCTTGCCTCTAGTGTCTTTCCATTATTGATTCTTTGCTACAACATGTCACAAATCCCACTTCTTTATTTCCATTGATGTATCCCTTGTCATTGCCTTTCCATAACATAAACGTAGGAATAAGCACAAGCATATACTCATCAGCTCATATCCACATTATACTCGTCTTATGGGATATGTCATGGGCAATTTTCTCGCTTGATTCCTCATAAAAATAGGAATCTCTTCATGTCATTCACCTACATAAGAGATCATTCCTCCACAAGAATGATTACTAATGAACTTGTAAGACAATGAAATACATACATACATATATACATATAAACATCATCATAAAACACCTATGATCCTCGGAAAGTACCCTATTAGACAACAACATACGTACATATATATATACACATTTATACATCATTGTAATCATAATCACAACATAATTACTAGGTATCATAAGGTTAAGGTTAAGAAAAATCTCTTTATATGTGAATAACATAGCGGAACATTGAGAACAACAATTCCCAACATAGGCAAAGGGAATTTGTTACCTTAATTCCATTCAATTTAACTTTCCCATTCTCATTACTTTCTTGCCACTATTCATTTATCCTAATGGACCCAACCAACTCGAGATCGATTTTCATACTCATTCCTTCAAATTCCCTTATACAAGCAATCTCAGATTCATCTAAGTCTTACATTACCCGGCAAGTTTCATTCAACTCTCCCCAATCTCCATTAACTTTCCTCTTTCCCAAGCCAATTCCCAAGGCCCTAAAAAACATAAAAGGAAAGAACCAAACGAAACCAAGAAGAAAATCATGAAAACCAATAAGCAATACGACATCACGGACAAAGTGGCATGGCCATACACTCTGCAATAACAAACCGAAATTCAAACACAAAAAATGAAAAATACTAAAGCACAAAACTAGATACAAACACCATGACTCACTACCCATGGGTTCCCTAAAGTGGTTCCAAAGGAAATCTCAACCGATCCTTCAACAAGATTTCATAGCAAGATCATTTTCCATGCACCCATGCATCATAGTGTCATAGACACATAATTTTCGGTATATAAATAAACATAGAAATATATCAGCTTACCTTACCTTGTTGCACCAAACATATTGCCTTATAACTCGAAAAAAAATACATGAAATATCTCAAGGACTCCACTACCACTAGAAAACTAGCTAATATACCTCGCTAAACACATGTTCGGGACTATCACACATATCCATATAATTTCAAACAAAATGAAGGTTAAGAAGACTTACATATTCATGCAACACACTCATTCATTTGAATTTGCGCTTTCCAATCATAGCAAAGGATTTCTCACCCAATTACCTTATTTTAACTTTTACCTTGTTGTAATTGAGGCTTAATATGTACTGTCACATCACCCAACTATTAGTTATATAAACAAGTAAATGATTACATTGTCACACTAATGCCAAGCTTGTTGCCCTCGCAATTGTTCACACATGTTAGTTACATGTTCCAAATATTAAGACATCGTATATTTAATTTGAAATCAACATTTACCAAGACTAATAGCCATCTCATAAAAAACATTCAACTCACAATCATTAGTCATAATACTACAACTAGTACCCTCTTGCAAATAAGTGCATATCATCTGTCTCAACGAGATAATGTATTAGTACACCCATCTTAAGACAAAGATATAATTTTTTCATGCAATATTATGGACACATAATCATATGATGGAAGTAATAAAACATTCAAAAAAACCTATAAACACACCATTTTAGATAAACCAAATTGACAACATAATCAAACTCATACCTTAGTGTATCTCAAGGGAGGCTATTGCATCTCGCACAAGTCGTTCCATATTAGTATAACACAATGTCACAAATATATCGAATCATACCTAAATACCATAACCATATGCATAGGTAAATCCAAATGAGCATGATACATATAACATCAAGATATTAAATACAATGACCATAATCATCATGTGTATGACCACGATGCATATAAGAACAAGTTATTACCATTCATGACTATCTCACACAAGTGCATATCACCGCATTGATTAAATAGCATCCATCAAAAAATGTAACCATAACAAAAATATAATGATAAGCATGTATATAACCGTAATGAATATAATAACTATTAACTAACATACTTGTATACCCAACATACAAACCTATACGATGATATGCTCTTACCACGAGGTCCCCTTTGTTGCAAACTAGCTTGATGATTTTCATATTCTACTCTATCTCATCCAACACATTAGCTTCATAACATAAAAAACAACATCATGATGAAAAAAATTACATAATGACCACCATGATGCATGCTCGACCATACCATGCATTCATAACCATAACCATGAAAATGCATGCATAACAACATATAAACACATACATGCATAAAAATATGCATATACAACCAACATGCATTCATGAAAAACACATCCCACCATCAACATCATCAAATTTTACATGAAAATACAACAGTAACAATGACCATCGCCATGCATACATAACAAGCACATATAGAACCTACATGCATGCATGAAAATCCACATTCTACCCATCCCAATCCAAGTGTAGAACCATGCTCAGATACCACTATGTGGTATCGGATATCATCCAAAGAGAAAAAAAACTAGACACAACCCAAAGAGAATGAAACTCCGCTCTAATACCACTCTGTAGCACCCTTCTCCCAAACTTACGCAAGTTTACCAATCCACTAGGGTAAATATGTGACGAAGAGTTACTATGATATGATTCAACTCCCCAAATATAGTTAAGGAAGTGGAATCGACAAACCGAACCTATCGATCTTTTGCGGGTTAACGTGACACGCAAGAGGATAAACCACCTTTCTTGTTTTCCAAACCACGAGTTAACTTTCCCTTTTACCGATATGGACTCCTAGTTGCATGGAGAAGCCTACATCGATGCAACTATATGCCTTGAGTCGCATGCATAGTCACAACAAGGGTTCGACTTTGTGGTATTTTTCAGCTAGTTTTGTGCCTAAGGCTTGTGAAATCATGTGTCACCTTTTCATGGCTAGAATCCATATAACTTACCAAAAATTTATGAAACTTTTGAAAAAAAATAAATGACACAAAGAAAAAATATTCTAACACAAAACATGATCAAGGACTTGGCCTAACGAGGCCTAGAAATGACAAACATTCCCGTCAAACACATCATGAACATATTGTCTACAAATCATATCGACACATCCGAGCATAAGGACTTCATTCTTATCTAATAATTCTCAAGAAGTTTTGATGACTTCTCATAATAGTTACACTATGATCTATTAGGTCATACATTTATTAACATTTCATTTACTAACCAAAACATGACGAGATCCATAAATCAAGATTGCCATACACCATGTTTATAACCAACATATAACCAACATATTAACATGATAGAACAATTTTTATAACCACATATTAAGAAACACATTTACACATAATCCATAAGAAGAAAAAGGGGTATTTATTTTTTATCTATGAAAAAATGAAACCAAGTCGGGGACTTCCATGTACCACTCGAACATTTATTGGGATGAACCAAATCTTTCTTTTAGCCAATCACCCCCATTCCATATTCCAAGTATGAATGTGGTACTTTCAAAAAAAACCAACTAGGGCTTCATCAGGATTTACCACAATCCACCAAGGGATTCTAGGCCCTCATCTATACAACCATGCTTTACCACTATCCCTCTAAGGGATTCCTAGGTCCAAACAAAAAAACATACACTACTAGGATTTACCACAAACCCACCACATATCGATCGAGGGATCACTCAGGCCTATACAAGCATGGATGCAAAGTAGTCCCTAATATGACAACTATAAAATGTTTATTGATATATTTATAAAATTATTCAAATCTATAATGATTTTATGTATAGTCTCTATATAATTTTGGTGTTTTTTTAAGGTAACATAATTTTATATTGTAAAATTTAGGCAAATCATCTTTAGAAAAGATGGAAATTGGTGAATCTTTTTTTGGAAAAAATAATGGAAAATTAGCCCACTCGCGAATATTATCCCCTAAAATTTTCCATTCTATATATATGATAGAAAGGGTAACAACTATATTTTTTTTTAATACAATCAAGAATTCTATTAATCTCTATCAAATTGCATAAGAGATTCCTTCTTGTATATCCCAACTCTATTGTCCCCTCATATTAGTAGACTTGGTTATACCCAATTGTGTAATTAATCAAATTTCACAATTAATTAGTGGAAACAATAGACATAAAGGATTAATGCATACATGTGACATGGTACACCATAATAGAGGATAACGTCACATAATTTCTATTAATAGAATGTCTCGCCTAATTAGAAAATAATTGACCCATTTTCTCTCTCTCTCTCTCTCTATAACCTCTCTTGGTCCTAAGCCTTTCTCTTCTATCTCCTAATCTATCCTTTATTCCATCCCCCATCCTTATTGAATTCAATTTAGTATTACTATATACCCTTTAACTAATAAAAATATCTAAACTAGAAATTGCATGAGATGTTGCAAATGAAACGCCTTAAGGCATAAATTCGAGAATGTTCGGTGCATATTTATTTCTCCTCTCATAGTTTTCTCTAACCATTTTTTAAATATTGAATTGTCTCACTTCATTAAAATTTTTGGAGTCTTTTACATTCTACCCAAACATAATTTGATTCGAATGCTTTGATTTATGCATTATTTTATGGAGTGACCACTTCAAATATTTGTGAGAAATATTTAATCGAGTGAAAGAGTATTTAATCTATAAGAAAAATGCCATCAACTTCTCCAATTTATTTTAATCTACAAAACTTGGATTACCAATATGAATAACACAAACAACTTCAATTGCAATACAATAAAAAGATATAATTTTGAGTGGAAAATCATCAAAAGTGGTTTTGAGGTTCATCTATAGTAAAAAATAAATATTTCGACTATTGATTCTCCACCTTAGACTAATGGTTGCATCAAGTATAGGAGGAACTAGAAAACCTATCTCAAATTCTTCTCGATTCCATCAATATTGGAACATTTCAAAGAATGCTTGTTTCCATTGTCTTATTCAACTAATTTTTTTTCATTACAAGTTTCAACTCTGTCATCAACTATTGTAGAGAAGTCGGCATTCCAATGGATGTTGAACCGATTGAATAAAATGGAGATCGAATTAAGGAAAAACAATAAAAACTATGATGTGATTGAACTTTAGAGGATCCTCTTGAAGATGTTATTGACTCATTAAATAAAGGCATGTAAAATTGAAAGATAAATTTGGCTCTTGAAACTTTCTATAGAAAATGTGTTCATGTCCATCATGTTCCTCCATTGACGAATTTGTCTCATCGCTCGAAAGGTATATTAAGGTTAAATATGGTCTTAAAATGTGAAGAAAAAAATTTATTTATTTTCTCAACAATACTCGAGAATAAGAATTGTTCGACAAATGCTCAAGGAGAGTGATTATATGAAGCATGATGAATGGGTGAATTTTGATGGGTTGAGATTGGTTGCAGATTTTTATACTTTATTCCATGATTTCTCAAGCTAACTCAATTGTATTTCACACACAAATTTTTACATAATAATATCCTCAATTCAATTTCATCATTTAGATTAATATGATTGTAATGTAATTCAATTTTTATAGACCTTTTTTTTCTAGATTTCATTTTTCCTAGTTTTATGTTTTATATTAATATTACAAATAATCCAAAGTCTCCTAAATTCAATTAGAGTAAAATAAAGAGCTAAAAAAATTTTAATGTTACTCATGGAAAACCAATGAATTGTTTCAAACTATGTTAATTATTTGATTGGTTGTTAATTATTTTTACTAATATGTTTCCTTGGCACCAAAAATGGCCTTCTTGTAAATAATTGAATATGGTGGAACCTAATATAGGTTACCTTGAAATATGTGCAACCAATCCAAACTTGTAAAATGGAATAGCTATCAAGATCTTCTACATCATCATGCTTATTTACATCATATATATATATATATATATATATATATATATATATATATATATATATATATATAATAGGGGAAGGAACCTAGTGCATAAGGGTCATATATGAATAAACTACATAAAGGAATTAGATTGCAAGTCAAATTCACTTACCTTGAAGGGTTTCCAAGTGATGCAACCTCTAATTCAAATGAAATATGTTTGTGATATGGACGGTGTGTTACTCTAGAGTTTCTTGGTGAAGAAATTATTTTTTGTTTCCTTGTGGATGTGATATTTTTTGGATTAATATTATTTTGAATGTTAATGTAAGACCCTAAAATACCCACAAATTTTGAGAAGCATAATGAACATAATATTTCTCCGAGATAGGTCTAGAAAATAACTAATTTTACCAAACAATGTAAAAACGCTAAAGGTTCCACTAGAACTATTTCATTGTGTTGTTCAATTCCCTATATGTGGTTGAGTTCAAAAAGATTGTTCTATCGCATGATGTTTTATGTTTTTCTTCGAGGTATCTATGTATTCTTCCAAATATTTGGATATCCCTTTAAATGGCCCCATTTGTGAACCTCTCTCAAAGGATGAAAATTCAGTTTTTTACGTAAAAAATAGAGGTTCTAAAATATGTAATAATTTCTTCTAGATATTTGGATATTCCTTTAAATGGCCCCATTTGGGAACCTCTCTCAAAGGATGAAAATTCAATTTCTTACTTAAAATAGGTGCTTCTAAAATATGTAAAAAAAAATACAATTAATGTTCTCAATGTAAAATACAAATCCATTCATACTAATATGCCTCTACCTATGCCCAGATCAAATGTAATGAACCCACACATTTATACTATTGAAGCTAAACTAATGATTTGGACTTATGCTACTTCAATATCATTTTTTTAAATTTATACAAAAATATTATTTAGAAGTATAATTCAACATTTACCTGAAAAAAAGGTTGAATAATGTTAAATGATGAAAAATACGAATAAAAAAGTATAATAAATAGAAAATATTTTAGGATCTATATGTATTTTATTCTAATTTTCTTATAATAACAACTTTTCTTTTAATCATAATCACTAATTTTTTCCATATTCATTCATTTCATTAAAATCATTTAAAAATGCAACTTACATTAATAGACCATTCAAACCAACATTTTAATGAAAGATTGTATTAAACATCATATCGTGTGCTTCTTACTTATCACAACCCGGGAAAATATTAAATATGGAAAAAAATTTATATACCAAGCAATAAATGACTATACAAAGATGAAGTGGTGTGTAAATAGAAAACCAAGTAGATTTAAAAAATTATGTATACCATTAATAAGAAACAATGACACTACAAAAATAAAGTTGTGTATAAATAGACAATCAAGTAGATTTACATGTCAACTAATTATTTCGACTCAGGTAAAAAACATTTAGAAAGATGACCAACAGACATAAAAGAAAAAATAAGCACAAATTATCATGATGTGAAGATATGTGGTCATCCACCAATAATAATCTCTAATAATCTCTTAGGTATAATGATCATCCAAAGAAAAGTAAAAGATAAAATTTCAATGTAAAGAAAATCTAAAATTTATTTTTTTATGCTTAACATGTACCTAATTATATTAATAAGAAATGATAATTTGATATACCTTATTCTCATTTCGATATTTTCATGTCATTTTGTTTGAAATTTGTTGTAGTAATATCCTAATTTATTGTTTTTCCCATTTTGTCTATCCAAAGAGAGTGAACCCTTAATGAGTAAATAAATATGAAACAACTTGAATGACAAAAGTTACAATCTACATAAAGAGGTTCTCTTCTCATTCGCGATAGGTTACCACTTTTGTTTCATGAAAACCTCTCCCGACATGTAACTTGCCTCAACCATATTTTTTTACCGGGTTAAAAAACTTGCTTTACCATTTCTAGGGAAAATTTTTAAGGACGGAAGTTTATCATAGAGTTTAGTAAGAGTCCTTTTGTTTCATGAAAACCTCTCCCGACATGTAACTTGCCTCAACCATATTTTTTTTACCCGGGTTAAAAAACTTGCTTTACCATTTCTAGGGAAAATTTTAAGGACGGAAGTTTATCATAGAGTTTAGTAAGAGTCCTTAATATCAAAATTTTAAAATGTTTGACGAAAATGTTTAGATTTATAATTCTTTTATATTATACAATATATAATATTGGCGACTTTTAAGGTAAAATAATGTTATAATATAAAATTTGAGTGAATTCATTTTTATAAAAAAAGAGAAATTGGCGAATTTTTTTTTGGAAAAAAGCATGGAATATTAGCTCCCTAAAATTTGTCCCGACCATATTTTCCGCTCGGTTAAAAATTTCCTCTTGTAAACACTAAAATATAGGTATTTCTAGAACATCCTCCATTCACAATTTTTCATTTGCAAGCTCCTTTTTACAATTTACAATTTTAAATAATTAAATATGGTGAAGACCAAAAAAATTGCATTTTTTTTTCAAGATTTATGAATATAGATCATATAAAATGAGGATTTCGTAGATCCATGGCACTAACTTCCAACATATAAAATATAAAATACCCAAATCCACTCTAAATCATTTTCAATAGATTTAGTGAAAAAATCAAGTAATATTATTGACGTTGCACGGTAACGGAGGCGTGATGAAGCCAGTGATATCTAATAAAGAAAAAAATCATGATCAAACGCTTTGTGTGTTGAATAATAAAAATATTTTTGTGAATCCCAAGTGAAAAACAATAATATATATCAATCGTTAAAGAAAAAAATGATGATCAAAAGCTTTGCGTGCTTAATAATAAACATATTTTTATCGATCCGAAGTGAAAAACCAATAATATATATCAATCCCTCTGGATTCCAAAATGACATGCCTAGGAGAAATGGAAAGAATTGGTGAACATCAATTGCCAATTATTCGTGTAGTATACTCGAAATTGTCCCTAACTCCATATACATGCAAAACTATGATTTCGTAAAAAATTGATGTAAATGCGAAGGAAATCAAAAAAAAGACTAAAAGTAATAAAACTCGCAATAAAAAACCGAGAGAGGAATAAGCTTTAGTTGAGTCATCAAGAAACAATTCACTAAGCAAGCGTACCTTTGATTAATTTTTGAACGTGTTGATTACATGCCTCAAGTATTAGTTTTCTCTTAACTATTAGTTATAAAATCATTTCTCTTAAAATTAATAAATAAATTAAAATTTGACATGCAGTCAAAACTATATCTATGACTTTAAAAGTATCAAACAAATAAACAAAAAATATATAGTAAATTTTGTTAGATCTAAGGCTTTTGTGATCCGGAATGTAGATAAATGTCTTTCGGATTAATCACATCATTAGGATTAGGTTGATGTTTCAAACTAGCTAATGTGATTCATCCTCACGAAAATCTAGAGAAACTAATCGATCTCGAAGAAGAAATAGTGGAGATGCATCATTGCCCAAAAATAGCAATGATTAAGCTTTCGAGTTTCTCGCCCTTGAAACCCTAAGGGATAACCTCGACATTGTCATCCTTAAGGCGGATAAGGGTGGGGCTATAGTTATTATGGATAAATCTGACTAAGTTAGCAAGATGGTTGACCATCTATCCAATAGTGGTAGTTATGTTAAGCTTAAAAAGAATCCCTTAAATAAGTGTGTAAGGATGTTTCCCTTGCCATTAAATAAAAAATTTTCTCTTAATCCTCTCTCTAGGGAAGCCGATTGAAAGCAATCCCTTCCCCCCGGATCTATGGTCTCCCAAATATTCATAAATGGGGGGGGCCCCTTTAAGACCTATTGTTAACAAAATAGGTGGTCCCTCTTATGATCTAGCTAAATTCTTAGCCCGTAAGCTTAAACCCTTGTAGATCAAACTAATTCCTTTGTGAAGGACTCAGATTCATTTATCAAGGAGTGGAAGAACATCAAGCTACAGACCTCGTGAGCTATTAGTTAGCTTTTATGTTATGTCCTTATTCACCAAAATTCCCATCAAAGCGATCGTTGATGTCATTAAATGGATCTCATATGAGGACATCTCTAAATTGGTTAGCCTCTCGGCTCACCTTGACTTTCTTTAGTTTTCAAGGTGAGTTTTATGAGAAAAACCTCGTGGTGTTGCGATGGGCTCCCCTCTTTCCCCCCATAGTTGCTAACTTATTTATGGAGAATTTCGAATCGGAGGCCCCGGCCTCGCTTTAAATTCCACCCTAGGAAGTGGAATAGAGTCATGGATGATACTTGTGTCATCCGGCCCCATGGTCGGGAGAAATTAGATCCGTTCCCTGGGCACTCGAACTCGCTATATGATTCCATCAAGTTCATGATAGAAGTTGAGGTGGATGGTTGCTTCCCTTTCCTTGATAACCTTCTCTCAAGGAATGAGGATGGTTCCATTTCTCATCGAGTTTTTTGCAAGAGGACTCACACGGAACAATACCTTCATGTCGGGTCCCATCGTTTTCCTACCGAAAAAATTTGGTGTCCCGTGTACTCTTGCGACTCGTGCTCTTAGAATCTCTCGATGACAACTCCTTGGAATCGGAGAAATCTCATCTTCTTGACATCTTTGGAAATAATGGTTACAGAGTAGATCTCAAGGTCTTAAAGCCTTTTGGAAGACATATAAAGGGTTGAGTGGAAAATATACTCGGTGGATCCTATTTCCAAGGTCCATCTCCCATTTATCCAAGGGACAACGGACAAAATTGCCCATGTCCTTAGGAGAAATAATATCTCTACTTCTTTCAAGCCTCTCTACACTATTAGAAATTCTCTTGGGTCCGTTAAGGACCCTATTGACCCTAAGGACATGAAAGGAGTTTACATGATTCGTTGTTCTTGTGGAACCCCCCTATATTGGAGAAACGAGTCGATCCATTAGGCAGAGAATCCAGGAGCATGCTTGCGGATATTAGATACAATTGGTCTCGTACCTCGGCTCTTGCTGAACATGTGGAAAAATCCTACCACCATGTTCGTATTGAAGACTCCAAAGTCGTTGCTAAGGTAGATCACTTCCACTATAGGAAATTAAGGGATGTGATCGAAATTGAAACGACATGCTAAGAATCTCAACCGTAATGATGGTTGGAAATTAAGTAAGAGTTGGACCCCGACTCTCTTGCCAGTAATTTTGTTTATTTATTTATGTTTTAGTTTTATTTTATTTATATTATTTAATTTATTGATTTATTTTTTATTTTTATTTTATTAATTAGTTAAATAATTTTAATTTACTTAATTTACTTATTTGTTAAATTACCTTGTTACTTAGATAGGTAATTTTGGTTTTTATTTATGTTTTATTTTATTTTTAGTTATATATTTTTTAAATTCCATTAATTAATTTATGGATTTATTTATTTTTTGTCTAATTAATTAAATTAATTAAATTTAATTAATTTGTCTTATTTTACTTTATCTTATTTATTTATATATTTCTTTATCTATTTTATTTATTTATAATATAAAATTTTACCCCCTCCCTATTACCTATTATATCTATTCTAACTACATAATAATTTACAATATCCGTTTTTTAATAAAATTTTATTTAATTAATTAATTTATTATTTAACTCTATTTATTTATTTATTTATTAAATTAAAAAAATTAAACCCCCTGTAATTTTGTTTATTTATTTATTTTTAAATTTTTTTAATTAATTAACTTATTGATTTAATTTTTATTAGTTAATTAATTAATTATATATTATTTTATTTTTAAATTAGAAAATTTCCCCCCTCCCTATTTCATTACATAATCAATTTATAAACTATTTTTTTAATAAAATTTCTTCTAAATTAATTAATTTATTATTTAATTTTATTTAATTAATAAGAATTTTAACTAACTAACTTTCTAACAGTCTAGCAATGATGCATCTCCACTATTTATTCTTCGAGATCTATTATTTTCTCCACATTGTCCCTAGGATGAACCACATTGCTGGTTCTAAACATCTAGCAAGGATGCATCTCCACTATTTATTCTTCGACATCGATTATTTTCTCCACCTTGTCCCTGAGAATGAACCACATTAGATGCATCTCCACTATTTATTCTTCGACATCGATTATTTTCTCCACTTTGTCCTGAGAATGAACCACATTAGCTAGTTCTAAACATCGACCTAATCCTAATGATGTAATTAATCTAAAAAACATTTATCTACTCTATACTCTATAGTAAATTTTATTTACACAAAGTGGTACAATAAAAATGTATGTCGACCTTGATATTTGTGAAAATATACACTCACTAATAATAATTACTGATAATTATCCTAATTGTTATTTTAATAATTAAATTATAATAAATTTTCCTAAAAACAAAAATAAATGTAATTATCTACACATTTTGGACAACTTTTAAAATAATGATAAACCTTACAAGTTAGTATATGGCCCAAACTTTACTTTGCACCAATGAATCGAAGTCAAAATTACAAAAAATATGAAATTGGAACCGTGACAGAATCCATCTCTTTTATTTAATGAATATGATAGAATCAAAATTATAACTATCATTTCATTCATTAACCAACCAATGAAAATGTAATGAAATATTAAAAAATGGAGTTCTGGCAAGTTTTATATAATAAATGTCACATAGTCAAAATTACAACTAGTTAGTTCATCAATCAAAACCCTAGTCGCCAAGTTCGTCTAGCCAAAAATTACGATACGAGCAGTCGTATTACCGGTTCGATTTTTCGTTAAAGTTCGGTTCGGTATTTAAATCCATGTTTAATTAATTAAATATTATTTAAAATTTTAATAGTTTATTATATAGGTAGATTATTTATTTAATATTTATAAATGGTAAATTATAGTGGCATAAGAAAATCTATCTTTTTTTTAATTTCATTTTTTGTTTTTAAAGACATTAAAATCTTAGAAAATGGGAAAGGAAAAAGTAAAAAAATACAAAAGAAAATGGAAAATCATAATGAAATAAGGAAATTTACCATTTTCTAATTTTATTTTTTGCTTTCAAAAACCTAAAAAAACTTAGAAAATGGAAAAGGGAAAGCAAGAAAAAAAAGAAAAAACTAAATAAAATAAGAAATTTTACCATTTTCTAATTTCACTTTTGCTTTCAAAGACCTAAAAAAGCTTAGAAAATGAAAAAGGAGTGACTATTTTTTAGATTTTTATATATTTTTTTAAATATGGTTAAATTAATTATGAAGAAATCAAGTTACATTAGTTTTTAAATTAGAGGAATATTTAAATTAAAATTTTAGAAAGAAGTGATAAGTGTGGTTTTTAATTCAAAATAAATTTAATAAATAGTAAATGAAAGGTATTGTCTTCACCCAGTACAACAATTTTTAAAATGTATAGTGTCGAATTTTCTTACAATTACAAATTTTTGATTCAAACTTTTATTATATCTTATCGAATTCGATTCTTAATTTGAATTCGAACCAAAACAATAAAATGAAATTTACTGAAATAATAAATTGCAACTTCAAGCCTATATGCTTACAAAATATTTAAAAAGAATCCTTCGTGAGAGTCCAAAAATCCGAACTTAGTAACTATGAGTAAAACAATAAAATGCAATTTAATGAAATAATAAATTGCAGCTTCTTAAGGAATAAAGCCTATGTGCTTGCAAAAAATTAAGAGGAATCCTTAGTGAGAGTCCCGATTTTTACCCTAACCGGCAGAAGTTTGACCCTTGATTTTCATCATATTAAATTGGATTTCAGAATTTTGTTTATTAAATCTTTTGACTTTAAATATTGTGAGGAATTCTCGACAAATTAGATTCATATTGTCTAGACTAAAGTTGTTGATAAATTTTGTTTATATGTATAACATTCATATTGGGCAAAGTGATATATATAACAAACGCAAATTAAAATAATTAAATAAGTTTTAATTTTTTTCCTAACTTGCTTTTGATTTTTTTTTCCTTTTGGAGAGTTTTTTTATAAAAAATAAAATAACAAAAATATATTTAAATTAAAGTTGAGAAAAAATGAAATAAGGGAAATAGAATTAAAGTTGCTTAAAATGGGTTACATTTAAAGTTGTTAATTGTAGTTGATGTGAAAATACAATTAAACATTAATATTGTGAATTGAAATATATCAAAAATTACAATAATTTTCAACTTACAAAGACAGGGAATGCAAATGCAATGTCCAAAATTTTAGTCATTTATAGAATAGATGAATGATAACTAATGTCTCATAGAACTAATGTATGTTGAAGTGTTATAGAGACTTTTAACAATAAAAATTTCCTTTTTTCTTTGTATATATGCACTTCTATGGATGTAGAATTGACTCACATATCTCCCGAAGTTCTAATTGAGGAAGCAAATACAAAGGAAACCAATCCAATAAAAATATCATATCACAAAATTTCTTGAAATAAGTAATCTATATAACTAAAAAATGTTGCAAATTTGAGGCTATTCCAAAGAGATAAAAGTATTATTCTCATATTGAAACATTCATCTACTTTTGAAATTTTACCATGGTAACAAATCTTCAAGAAAAACATTCTTATGGAGCCTTAGCCTTAAGCCATCAATAAAGGGTTCATTAAAAAACCATTTTTTTTATTACTTTTTAAATGTACCCATTTCTTATTTTTATTATTAGTTTTCTCTTAAATATCTTCAATGATCTAAAATTATATCTGATGGTACAGAGTGGCAGCTAGTGTTTTTCAAAGAGGAATGCCTTATGGGAGTTGTTTTCAAAGAGGAACCCCTTAAGGCTTGAGAAAGCGGTGTAATTACATTATGGAGGTTCTAACTAAAGATGCTCTCTAAGGTCTACATCTATCTCTATTATGTCTCTTTTCTAAAATTTAATGCCACTTTATCTAAAAAGTTTCTTGCATTTATCCTTCTCTAGGGATTACACAATCTTTATTACAATATGTTACATGGCCAAAAATACTAACAATATTATAGTTCCTTCCAAAATAAAAAACACTTATATCTACATAACACATTTTAAATAATAAAACCTACTCCTTTTAGAAATTCCAAAAAAACCCCCCGATCGGGGTGGCGGAATGAAAGGTTGATAGTGTCGATGTAAGGCCCTGTCGGAGGATAATTAAGGTCAATTAATGGTAAGAGATGTGGCTTACCTCACCTACCGCTTAACCACCATCCCAATGCAATCTCATTATTATAACAATTGTCTCTGACGGATCTGGATCTATCTTGGTGGCAAGGTAGAAGGGTTAAATCCTTTTCCGAGTTATGGTGTTCATTCTATTCCTTTTCGCACCTGGAGAAAGGGGTTGTAATCCCCAAGGAAGTCGACGAAGGACTGGGTTGCGCTTTTTTGACAGGGGTATGTTCGCTTCTCTTATCGTGGCTTCTAATTTAATTCCGGCTCTGCGGCTCAAGACGATGTCTTTAGTTTTCTGACGGGTGGTCTTAACCAAGCTTATTTATCGGGTTCTCTATCGTGTTTTTTAGGCTCGCATGTCATGATAGAAGGAATACACTTTAATTTCCAGTCCTTGTTTTCATAGTCCTACTTTTCATTGGGTTGTCCGTCTCAGGGTTTCAATTATGTTTTCTTCCCCACTTTGTATACGCTGCGTAGGGATAATGCTTGGATTGTATCGATAAGTCGCATTCTCCTCATAGTAATTATGGTTATCTTCAAAATGTGATTTTATGTCTAGTCGGAACTAGTTGTTGGGACCTTGTTCATTTTAAGGGTTGTAACACCGTGGTTCTATTCTCACTACAACATATTCGATTCGTTGATCGTTACGGTTCCCTATTGGTTTGTCTCCTTATAGTTCTAATTCTTGTCTCAGTGTTTTTTTTATCTACACAATTGATGCTTTAAATCGTTTCGGGTTGGTCATATCCTTGTGGGGCTGTCAGGTGCGAACAATCATTTGCATGGTCAATTTCACAATAGTAAGATTGTCGATTATGTCTTCTTCCGGGGTAATAGTCACGGTCCGAGAAATATTGTTTTGTTAAAACTTACCAAGGGTCTGTTTCGTAAATGAGTTTAGCCCTACGTATTTTTTAAACTCTATAAAAACACAGCTTGTATTCCAAAGCACCACTATCATTACTAGCCTCGGCCAGCTCTTCTCGGCCTCATTCGAGGGATCTATTTGTTTTTGAATGGCGTCTCTCGCTTTGTCTCATATTTTCCGAAGGAATCAAAAAAGGGAAGGTCCGGCATCGGGATTCTAAGTTTTATCTATTCGCTAATGTTCTATATACAACATTTTTTCTCAATTCAAAAGCGAGAACGAGGGATATTGATGGTGCAATGAAAAAAGGAAAGGGAAGAAAAATTCACTTAAACCAAGTTGCGAGAAACAAGCAAAAGAGGAAGGAAAACCAATCCACGGACCCTTGAAGGTATAGCAAAAAGCTCGTGGAACTGAATTCCGATAGCTATTCGAAAAACAATTCGAGGTCAGGGAGAGAGATACGATGAAGAAGATGATAATAGTGAGGACGAATGGACTTCCTCTCGGACCCAAGTAGTACACGAGGGAGAGTCTCTCTTTTTCAACAATGCTAAAACTTACAGGAAGATCAAATGTGTTCTTGCAAAAGCACTAATGAGTACATGGGAGAAACAGCTAAATTCTTCCCTGTTCTTTGAGCTCCGAGAAGATGAAACAAGACATGACGAGAAATGACAAAGGTCCAGATTTCAAACCAATGCAAGACCGGCAAGGATGGATCAACAACCGGAAAACTTGCGGCAGCTGAGATGCTAGGGTCAACGCAAAGGACCCACCCGCACGGCTGATTCATCTGATGATTAATTCTCCTTTTAAAGATATTTTTTGTATGTGCTTGGACGCTATTAGGCTTACTCTATGTTTTATATGCGGTTTTTATGGACATAGTCAAGGATTACTAGCCATTATTAGAAGAAAAAAAACAATACCAATTTTGACTAGCATATAACTCTCTAAGGTGGCCAACGGACCTAGTTTCCTTCGAGCAGGGTGAGGCTACTAAACATTGCATCTTTTGTATAGCAACTTGCTCTTCACAAAATAGAAAATAGACAAATCCTACTAAATTTATAAAATAAAAAAAAATTCCAAAAACCTTTACTTCTAGACAATAAATAATGAACTTGAATTAATGTTGCAATCATTCCCACTATAACTCCTAGATGAAATAAACCTCAAAATATTACTCTTTTAAAACTTAACTTTAAATCAGTAATGAAATCAACAACTAAATAATGAACCTGAGTTGATTTTGCAAATTCCCACTATAACTCATAGATGAAATAAACCTCAAAATATTTAAACCTACTCTTTTAAAACATAAAGACATAACTTTAACTCATAGACGAAATAAACATCTCAATGTTTAAACCTGAACTCTTGTAAAACTGAATTTTCATTTCTAACCCTATCCCATAACGATAGCCCATTAACCTGCCTCCGGAAGACTTATAGCTACGTTAGTGTTAAATCTAAACCATCCTTATCCTTTTTTTAAGAATGAAAAAAATGAAATTTTTTTTAAAGAATGAAAACAACATTTCGTAAGAGACCTTCCCTTGTGAAGAGGCGATGACTCATATATTGCCCATATGCGTTACCATTATTAAAAAGTCGAATTTAACGTTTTTAAGTCGATGAATGTTATAAGTCAACATGGGCAACTCGTTTAAATACGTGTATTCTTTGATTAGATTCCCATTTTAGCTTCACGGGAAAGAAGAAAAAGAAAGGCCTAAGTTTATTCAGTCGGGATTATTTCACTTTCGGGAAGCTTCTTATAGATATTATAGTGAAGGAGAAAATTGTTTTTTAAGTTGTTCAACGTCGGGATTACGTGACAAGGTGTAAAATTCGATGAGTCCAGAGTCTCGAAATTGAATCAACGGTTTTATTACGTAAAGTTGAATACAAAATTTCGAAGTCAATCTTTTGACTTCAACAAGAATTTTACACTCAGACGATTTGGGAAAGACTTATGCAAGGAGATCAGGGATTCCACTTCCGAGCCTAGTTCATTCCATTGAATATGTCGAATGAATTCCCAAAGTCCACATTATAGGCTCATCTCGGTATTCCTCGTTTCCACGTTTTCCCACTTCTTTGCCGTCCTCTACATCTATATATATTTGCATCTATATTTACTTTATACACGGTAATATTATCATTCATTTTCTTCTTCTTTTGATATTGATATTTCCGCAATCGATTACTTATTCTACGAGCTGCGAAGAGAAGAATTGTAGCAATATGGAAATGAGATTAGCGTCTACGCGATTTCTAATATTGATGGCCATGCTTGTTGTCATCGCGATGGTTGGTGAAGGTTCGGCTAGTAGGTCATTGCAATTGAAATTCAAATTGCGGAGTGACATGAAATCGAAAATAATAATAATATTAAGATGAAGAATGAGAGGTTTGAATCCCTTCGGGGTCCCGTAACTCCGACTGCGACCCCTCTCATTGTCAAAACTATAGGTCTCCCAAATTGGGGAGATTCGTGTCCAGGTTAACGAGATTAATGCGGTAGGGTCTTAATGCGCTAACGAATCGATCGATCGTAACTATAAGAGTTGTTGATAGTTCATATCCGATCGTTAAAAAGTAGGCATACCTCGAAATAGAATTCAGTCACATATCACAAATATATCCAAAAGAGAACGACCAAGAAAAATGTTAAGTAGGGATAAATACGATTTGGCCGATTCATGTAGGGATAAACACGGATCATCTAATTTGGTCCAACTGCATGTTCGAAAAGCACTTAGAAGCAAGTTGTACCTCTTCTAGATTTATTATTCTGTGATTGTTCGGATAATCGAACCAACATTCATGTATTCAGCTTTTTATTTTTGATGTTTATAAATACAATTATATGGTTGTTGAGTAAAAATACAATATTTAAATAAACATGAGCACTTGAAGATTTATGTTTTTCCACACAATTATTTGAGAAATTACATATTTAGGGTTTAGCTAACGATGGAATGGATCCATATGTGCTACAATACGAGTAAGCGATGCTTTTGCCGTTTATATGTATCACTCATGTGTTTGTGTATTCTTTATTATTTGTAACGTTTTTAAATGTACAAAGATAATGTTAAATTCTCGAACAATGTCGTTATATGGCGTTATAACTGAAATTGAATACATTAAGAAAAAATAACAGGGAATAATAATAGAGAAATAACATAAATTTATTTCATTACCCTGAAATTTTAACATCTTTCAAATGCCCGATAAGGAAGGGGTGAGGTTGATTCAAACATAGCATGCTCCATCCATCTTGATGTTACCGTAATTGGATCTTTCCTTCTTTATTTCTATTCTACCTATGTATGTTCATTTCTATATATATTATCCCGGGTTTCTCCCGGGAATAGTTAATACTCGTTATGATACATAGATTGTCTCCTAAGAATAGTTAATACCGCCAGTGATTAACCATAATTCTGTTCAAATGCTAAAAAAAGAAAAACTTCCCGCATTCCTTTGAGATGCCATGTGTAGATCCATGAGGGAGGTATTGGAGAAACCATATAATTGTTGAATTTTTAAATCCAACTACAACAGGTGCAAACTTGTGCAGAAGACGAAGAATACGACAATAGCAGTGATTTTTTTTAAATTTTGTCGACACGCCACCGAGTATTGAAGGAAAGTATTCAAAGCTCACAAAACCATTTTGTTAGATAATCATTGTAGCCATGCTCAAAGTAATTAGATCCTGTGGTTTGACCATGCAACACTAGGATTTAAAAACTTTGACAAATTTTTTTTATACCCATACCTCTTTACATTAAAACCCACCAACCTTCATAACTCCCCGCCACTTACATTTACCGCCGCTTTTGATTTGAATGGACCAGGTCTATCTTTGTGGAGCCCATGCTCCATGACACATTACACTAGCCAATCACATCTTGACCGCATGAATTTCATGCCTCGTCATTCTAATCAAAACCCACGCGATAAGAGGTCCCACCTTCGCCATGTCACTAGCTCCTGTCGCCCAATAAAAATCATATCCCAGGGAAAACCATGCCCACGTCACCAACCCCAATTTCGACCTAATAATCATTTGTGAAATTCAGCTAAATGCATTTGAAATCTGCTATGAGCTCCACCTCCGACTAATAGGAGAGCGATCGCATAGGTCCCGATGCGATGAGCAAAGGGGCAATTGGAATGCGAAATTTTTTATCAAATAGGATTTAATTTTTGGTTTTTAATCCACGACAAAGGTTTAAAACATAGGTTTAAGTTTTATTTTAATGCCGCAATATATTTTATTTCAAAATCGTTTGACTTTAGATTATATATATACGTTAAATACATATATATATTATAAACTTCTAAAAGTTTATAATATATATAATTAATAGTTTTTTTTAATTTCTTTTTTATGGGTCATATAAAAAGCAAGGAAAACCAAGGCTAAAGTGTGAAGTGTGTATTTCCTTTAAAAAAAAAGGTGTCCGAAAGCATACGGTGTGTCATCGGGAAAAAATAGAGTATTGTTGACTCTGTAGTTAAAACAAAGAGAGAAATTTTTTTTATAGCATCGTGTGCGCATTTTTGAGACTATGGAGAGAAATTTTTTTAACACTGCGTGTGGAGAAGTTTCATTTTGTAATCCCTCAAAGGAGGAAGAATATCAGTTTATAATAGAGTTTTTGATTTAATGAAATAGAAGTTTGTTTAAAGCATCTTTGTCTAGCAATTTTTAATTAAATATCCGTGTTGAAGTTGGGGAATTTTTACTCCTCTATTGTTTGGAATATTTCAGAAATTACAACATGGTATCGTAGCTAGTCCGAAAGCTCTTTGAAGTTTGTCAAAGAAGTCAAGGAAGGAGTTGTTGAACGAGTTCTCCAGCTGGTGTGAAGGCTCAGACAAAGTCCCGGGTATTTATCAAAACGAGTTTGAGTTTGTGTTAAAGAGTGCGAGTCCTCGGAGACAGGAGTTTATCTCTCAAGCGGTGAGAAGGTATATTTAAAAACGTTGTCAAGTTTTAAAGGCACGATTCGGTAAGCTAGTTATGGCGGGAGCTAGCACAAGCACGAGTATAGGAAATACTCAACTCCCACAGTTCAATGGAAAGAACTATGACTATTGGTCAATCACAATGAGAACCATGTTTGCCTCTCGGGATTTATGGGAGCTAGCTAAAGATGTTCTAGAAGAACCAGCAAATGAAAATGCTTTTAATGTCTTAACACATGCGAGAGAAGGATTTGTTGAAGAGCAATAGGAAGAATGACTCAAAAGCCCTCTTCTATCTCTATTAAGTAGCGTATGAAAGTGTATTTCCAAATATTGCAAAGCAGCCCAATAGGTCCAAGGATGCATGGGATACCCTCCGGACATCCTACCAAGGTATGGTGAAGGTAAAGACAACAAATCTTCAATTAATGAGAAGGGATTTTGTAGTTATTTGCATGAAGGTGTCTAATACAATAGTCTCATTCTTTACTCTAATGATTGGGTTGGTTACCCAAATGAGATCTCATGGAGAGACAAGAGAAGAAAGAAGAATAGTGGATAAAGTATTGAGGAGCTTGCCCTCAAGGTTTGATGTGATAGTCACAACCATTGAAGAGACAAAAGATCTCTCAAAGTCTATTGTTGATAAGCTCCATGCATCATTGATGACATATGAACAAAGATTGGATAGAACAACAAACTCATCTTTAGAGCATACCTTGAAGACCCAAATTTCCTTTGGAAGCGGAAGAGGTCAAGGAAGAGGAAACTACGGAGGAAAAAGAAAAGGCAGAAGCCAAAATAGAGGAGGAAGAAGTGGCTCGCAAATACAAGTGGAAGGCAGCAGATAAAAATCAGAAACAAGGCTAAGGCAACAACCGAGTAAGGGTGGAAAACATCAAGCACATGGACAAAGGTATGATAAATCCCAAGTCCAATATCATTATTGTAAGAAGTATGGGCGTTATGCCAATGAATGTAGGAAGAAACAGAGTGACATGGGTAATAGACCCGGTGCTAATTTTACTAAAGAAAATATCACTCGAAGAGAAGTTGTTTTTAGCATGTACTATGGCTAAATAAAAAGAATGAAGATATATGGTTTCTAGATTCGGGATGTAGCAACCATATGGTTGGAGAACATTTCTATGTTTTCCATGTTAGATGAAAATGTAAAGTCTCAAGTAACATCGGGGACGGGACAATAAGGCCTCTGTCATGGGAAAAGGCAGAGTAAGTGTTTTAACAAAGAAAGGAAATGTTGAATATTGCAACAAAGAATAGTGGAAGGAGGCATCCATCCTGAAACATCATTCCTGATCCTAGTTGGAAAGTGATCACCTAAACTAGGTGGGGCCCACACAGGTGATTTTTGTCGCAAGGTCTATTTTTAGACTATGTCTATTTTTAGACATGTCGATCATATTCTATGAGTTGCGGGATGCTATTTGTGGATGGTTGGTCAAGTTGGAAAAATAGATGGACTTCTATTTTTAGACATATTGGGCGGAATCTATTTTTAGATTTCCAGTCTAGAAATAGATATGTCGAATATTATTAGCTTTTAATAATATTTGGACTCTAAACATTATCTTATTCTCTTGGAGCACTTCAGTTAAGTGCACAGATGTGGCACAGGAGTTGACAGAAGGAATTACGCTATTCCTGAGGGTTAAGTGGAGCTATTTCATGGATACTTTAGTTAGAACTCATGTGAGAGAGTTTGGTGGAGTTGATTGAGGAAGTTAATGGAGTTGTGTTCATTTTAACTAATCTAAACATAGTTGAGCTATTTGTATCTAGTTTAACTAATTGATACAATTAGTGAGAGTGGTGTGAATTAATTATTAATTAATTCACTAATTATAAACTCATTAATCAACTAAAGAATACATCAGTTAACTTCAGTGCATGGACATTTTCAGTGGAGACCAATGCAGAGATAGGAGAAAGGGAAAGTGTGACTATCAGTTGTGACTATAAGTGATGCATGGTTTGCATCCAACACTCAGTAGAGATGCCTATAAAGACTGTGTGAGCAAGGCTGGGGTAATTCAATTCTCATCAAGAGGCATTCTTCAGTAGGGATTGCGCAGTAGAGGCAGGCTATCAAGTGGCAGAGATTGGAGCATGTGTTTTGCTAGATCTAGCTTGATTAGTGTGTAGCAAGTGGAGATTATACTGAGAGCTTGTGAGGAGCTTTGTATGATTATTGTTACATGATCTCTATGACATATATAATATACAGATAGTTGGGGGTTTTCAGCTTTAAGCTTTCCCATTACATATTGTGTTCATATGTGTGAATTTTTATGGCTTTAATGAGTGCATGCAATTGATTTTATTTCCGCATGTGATGATCAATGGTAGAAGAGATTCAGTATTGTGCATGAAGATAAAATAGTGTTTGATCAGGAAAATCCCAGTGGATAACATATTAGTTATTCAAATTTCTACATGGTATCGGAGCGATATTAATCATTGGAGCAATTGCAAAGCATTGAAGCGGTTTATTTTTAGGATAAACTCAGGAAAATAAAAATGGAGAAGAATGACACTATTCCGGTATACTTGACAAAGTTTGTCCACTGCAGGGATGAGCTTCGGAGTGTAGGAGTTAGTGTGGATGAGGAAGGACAAGTCAAGAAGGTTGGGATTCGAGCAAAGAATCTCTACAGACTTGAAGTAGATGGGATGTCTACGGAGCTTCCTACTGTTGGGAAGTGCAAGAAAGACATGTAATTGATGCTTGAGAGGGAGCAAGTTTTGCATGCAGGTAATAGTGAACCTCGGGATATGGAGCAGCCACAAGATGAGGATCATGGAGTGGGAGAAACCACTCATGCAGAGAAATTTCATGCTAGATGGGCAGAGGGAGTGCATGCAGCTATACCACCAGGTGAGAGGTGGGGCAACATGCATGAGTAATCCCAAGAGGAGATTTCTGGGCAGGATTCATGAGATGGTGTGGATCTCATGAGTTGAACCTGGCTACGAGGTGCCCACAGCGTAGCAGTAGCATGATCAGTTGGATTGATGCAGGCATATCAAAGTGACAATGTCGGATACTGGAGCGTGGATCAGAGTTGACAGCAAGTGCAAGAGTGCATGGGTGCAAGAGTTCAACAGCGCAGTGGTTCCTGATGACATGTGCAGTTGGTACCAGCAGAAGTCGAAGACTTTGATGATAGATGAATCAGACTGATTGAGTTGTTTGGAGCCTATTCAGTTTCGGAAGAGTTGCAGAGAAGATGCATGGAGTTGCATGGCGCTTGTGAAGGTTGCAGGGCGAATGCATGGAGTTGCATGTCGCATGCAAAGATAGTCCTTTCTTGTTGAGAGGGAGTGTTGAATATTGCAACAAGAAATAGTGAAGGAGGCATCCTGAAACATCATTCCTGATCCTAGTTGGAAAGTGATCACCTAAACTAGGTGGGGCCCACACAGGTGATTTTTGTCGCAAAGTCTATTTTTAGACTATGTCTATTTTAGACATGTCGATCATATTCTATGAGTTGCAGGATGCTATTTGTGGATGGTTGGTCAAGTTGGAAAAATAGATGGACTTCTATTTTTAGACATAATGGGCGGAATCTATTTTTAGATTGCCAGTCTAAAAATAGATATGTCGAATATTATTAGCTCTTAATAATATTTGGACTATAAATATTATCTTATTCTCTTAGAGCACTTCAGTTAAGTGCACAGATGTGGCACAGGAGTTGACAGAAGGAATTACGCTATTCCTGAGGGTTAAGTGGAGCTATTGCATGGATACTTCAGTTAGAACTCATGTGACAGAGTTTGGTGGAGTTGATTGAGGAAGTTAATGGAGTTGTGTTCAATTTAACTAATCTAAACATAGTTGACCTATTTGTATCTAGTTTAATTGATTGATACAATTAGTGAGAGTGGTGTGAATTAATTATTAATTAATTCACTAATTATAAACTCATTAATCAACTAAAGAATACATCAGTTAACTTCAGTGCATGGACAGTTTCAGTGGAGACCAATGCAAAGATAGGTGAAAGGGCAAGTGTGACTATCAGTTGTGACTATAAGTGATGCATGGTTTGCATCCAACACTCAGTAGAGATGCCTATAAATATTGCGTGAGCAAGTCTGGGGTAATTCATTCTCATCAAGAGGCCTTTTGAACAGGATTACAAAAGAAGAGAGGCAAAGCATCAAGTGGCAAGAGATTTTAGTATGTGTTTTGCTAGATCTAGCTTGATTAGTGTGTAGCAAGTGGATATTACACTGAGAGTCAGGAGGAGCTTTGTATGATTATTGTTACATAATCTCTATGACATATATAATATAGAGGGTTGTGTTATGTTTTCTACTTTTAAGCTTTCCCATTAAATACTGTGTTCATATCCGTGAATTTTTTATGGTTATAATAAAAGCATGCACCGATGTTATTTCCGTATGCATTAGTCAATGGTAGAAGAGATTCTCGTATTGTGCATGAGTATAAAATAGTGTGTGATTAGGAGAATCTCTGTGATAAATATATCGCTATTCAAATTTCTACAAGGAGAAGGAATATCCATATCAGATGTTTACTATGTGCCCAGTATGAAGTGTAACCTCTTGAGCATGGGACAGCTCATTCAAAAGGGGTACG
>JAXQQM020071060.1:0-84121 GCA_034641835.2 Pinus albicaulis | reverse complement strand
CCCCTAACTTCTAACCCCTAAAATCCTTAACTGCTAAATCCCCTAACCCCCTAAACCCCTAACCCATTTAACCCTCTAAAACCTAAACCTATAACCTCTTAACCCCTAACCCATTTAATCCCTAATCCCTAAACCCCTAACCCATTTAACCCCCTAAACCAGAAACCTCTAAACCTCTAACCGACCATTTAACCCCTAAACCCTAAACCTCTAAACCCTTAAACACTAACCCTTAAACCCTTAACCCCTAATCCATTTAACCACCTAAACCCCTAAACCCCTAACCCATTTAACCCCCTAAACCTTAAACCTCTAAACCCTTAACCCCTAACCCCTTAAACCTTATTTACCAACAGGCCTCACCCATTTAGCCCCCTAAAAACCTAACCCATTTAACCCCCTACCCTAACCCTTAACTACTAAATCCCCTAACCCCCTAAACCTCTAAACCCCTATAACCCATTTAAACCCCTAAACCCTAAACCTCTAACCCCTTAACCCCTAACTCCTAGCTAAAATTCTTAACTACTAAATCCCCTAAGCCCCTAAACCTCTAAATGTGTGCCTAACCCATCTAACCCCCTAAACCCTAAACCTCTAACCCTTAACCCCTAACCCCTTAAACACTAACTCACAACCCCCAACCCATTTAACCCCCTAAAACCTAGACCCATTAACCTGTAACGACCCCTAACCCCTAAAATCCTTAACTGCTAAATCCATTAACCCCCTAAACCTGATATAAAATGCTAACCCATTTAACCCCATAAACCCCAAAAATTTAACCGCTAAACCCCTTAACCCCTTGATCTGCTCGGGGTCAGTTACCTTGATATTAATGGTGGTGTATTCATAATCCTTTTGAATAACCAATAAGGGTCAAGAAAATTGACCAATATGTTGTCAAGTTTTATCTTATCCATCTCTAGGGTAAGCTGCTTTTCGGCTAACTCCACTGCTTTTGATCTCAATTTTTCCAATTGCTTCCTTCTCTCATATGATGCCTAAGAATTTGCCTTTATTTTCCCTTCTAATTCTGTAATAGTGTCATAGTGATTGTAGCCAAATTATTTGGAAAGCCTTCCTCGTACACAATACTTGTGACCTAGCTGAAGACAGAGCATATGGAATGTCCATTCTCTTCCCCTAACCCCGAAGCCCCTAATCCCTAGTCCCTTAACCACTAAATCATTATTCACCTAACCCCTAACTGCGCCTAAATCCCCTAACCCCTAAGCCCCAAATCCATAATCCCTTAACCCATTTAATCCCTAATCCCTAAACCCCTAACCCATTTAACCCCCTAAACCCTAAACCTATAACCCCTTAACCCCTAACCCATTTCACCCCCTAAACCATAAACCTATAACCCCTTAACACGTTCGGGTTGGGTTGTTTCAGTTGAGTGTGCTTGCCCAAATGCGTTCGGGTTGGGCCCCCTAAGCCCCCAATCCATAATCCCTTAACTACTAACTCATTTCGACCCCCAACCCCTAAATGCACCTAAATCCCCTAACCCTAACCCCCAATCCCCTAAGTCCTCCAAATTCGAATTAGCTTTGAAGAAGTAATTATTTTCTTACTTCTGTCTAATTCACTATATGCTTAGATAACTCGTAGCCATATCACATAGGCCCCATTCACTTACGAAGGTTCCCCAAACTCTGCCCCCAATTTGGTTGATCTTGCTCAGCTTGAAAATTTTGAATTTTCATTGATGATTGATTTTCCTCTCAGCCCTTGATCTGCTAGGGGCCGATTACCTTGATATTAACGGTGGTGTATTCATACTCCTTCTGAATAACCAATAAAGGGTCAAGCAAAATTGACCAATATGTTTTCATGTTTTATCTTATCCATCTCTAGGGCAAGCTACTTTTCTGCTAACTCCATTGCTTTTGATCTCAATTTTTCCAATTGATTCCTTCTCTCATATGATACCCGACCCTTTGCCTTTCTCTTCCCTTCTAATTCCCTAATAGTGTCATAGTGATTCTAGCCAACTTCTTTGGAAAGCCTTCCTAGCAAACAATACGTGTGACCTGGCACCTAAATCCCCCAACTTCTAACCCCCAATCCCTAAACCCTTAACCACTAAATCATTATGATCTCCCTAAACCCAATCCCTAATATCTTAACCACTAATAAATAATTACTCCCATAACCCCTAAATGTACCTAGATCCTAACGGCAATGAAGACTGAAAGTCTCCCTAAGGAGAGTTTGGTCAACTGTAGCATGGCTCTGTCAGCATTTCTGTTCTAAAACCTCGTTCCTTGCTCCACGTGGTCTTCTTCCTTTTTCTCGGAAATTTATTTATTAAATTCATGGAATTTGATAAATAAACGTTATCCACAACCTTTTTCAATTAAATTATATAATTGAACTTTATGTTAATAACCAGTGCCTTTTGACTAAATGATTTTTATAATAAACCTTCGGTTCTGGCCCCACATACATAATCGACGGCCAATCAAATGCACACCATACCTTGGCTATCATCCACGCATCTCCATCCAACGATCACCGTCCAATGGCTCCTTCTTAGATCAACGACGTACCATGATATCACTCGTCTTCCTTGGTCGAACGATAACGTGTGATAGCGCGCAACAACGGCGGTTTTCCGGGGGTCCACCTCACCACGTGTCGAGCACTCTATGGAATTGCTCGCAAATAGAAAATATCGCTTAATCACCCAAAAGCGGTGCGATATGGGCAACCTGGCTTGCAAACCCACTCGCGAGTTTGGTACAGTGCTTGACCACGAGTGTAAGTCTGGTTTGCGCAATTCTTTTATCCACTCCGTTTACTAACTTGGGTTTAGTCCCGGTTCCGGACTTCAATTAACAATAAAAGAATTCATCTCTTTATTAAACGGGATTCACCATTATTAACAGACCTCGCCTACACACGGTATTTCTTCACTTACTAGGACAATTCAAGAGAAAGAAATGGACAGAGAATTACAGAGGTTCCATGGTGACTTGATTCACCAAAGTTCTGCACACAATATTAGTTCAACCCAAATTGAAAAATCAACGAGCACTGAATTTTATTCAACGGGAAGCGATTGCTCAACACACTAATTTTTTTTATTGCAGAAATATTCATTCTTCCTCCTCCCTCATACATCCAAAGAGTACAACTTATATACATTAGAATGTGGCTCTTCGGTTCCTCTGTGAGGACCAGTTTAGAAAATCAATAGCCTATTTACAATAATTCAACTAACTGAAATATGACAGATAGACTAAATGAACTATTCGACTTCTACAACTCTAACTACTCTAAATGAAACAGGCAGCTGAGGTATTGACACCTAGCCGTTACAATTCAAATGATTTCGAACCCTCCTGGCCACAACATGTGGACAAAACCTCCTACATTGCTGGCTAGTGTCTAATGCCCCTGCATCAGACTGCTGAGGGCAATTTTCTTCATGGACTCCTGTTCATGAGCTCGTCCACTGATCTGCCTATCTTCTACAACATTCCTTCAGGCATCCAAGTGGCATCTTCCTCTGGCTTATCGTTCCATTTGATTGATTATTGAAGGTACTCTTGTCTTCTGGTCCTTTTGAACACTCTTTTGTCCAATATCTTCTTTGGTTGCAATGGTTGTGCTGGAGGTAGCTGCTCTTTCCACTCATTCTGTCCCTTGTTTGTTGATCTTTCTTCTGCACCATCATCTTCATACTTGTACAAATCTGAAACATTAAAAATGGGAGATATTCCAACATCAAATGGAAATTCAATCTCATAAGAATTTGCAGAAAAATTTCTAAGTATCTTGCATGGCCCAATCTTTTTGAACTTCAACTTGTTATACTGTTTCTTTGGGAATCTCTCCTTTCTGAAGTGTGCCAAAACCAAATCTCCTACTTCAAAATGAACTTCTTTTCTGCTCAAGTCTGCTCTGCTTTTGTATTTGATGCTGCTGCCTTGTAGTTGTTGTTTCACTTGTTCATGTATGGCCTGGATCTATGAAGAAAATTCCTCACCATCTGCACTCCTTAGCTCTACCTTTCCCAGATTTCCTAACTTTGATATTCCTCTGGGGTGCATTCCATAAACAATATGAAATGGAATCTGCTCTATGCTCCTATTTGGTGAGTCATTATAAGCATATTCTACCTGGGGAAAAATATGGTCCCACTATTTGGGATGCTCTCCTGCAAGACTTCTCAACAAATTTCCCAGACTCCTATTCACTACCTCAGTTTGTCCATCAATCTGGGGATGATAAGCTGAGATGAAACTCAATTTGGTACCAATTTTCTTCCACAGTGTCTTCCAAAAATGACCCAAAAATCTGGTATCTCTATCTGAAACAATACTCTTTGGCAACCCATGCAATCTAACAACTTCTTTGAAAAACAAGTTAGCAACATGGGTGGCATCACTAGTTTTATAGCATGGAATAAAATGTGCCATTTTGGAGAATCTGTCCACCACAACAAAGACTGCATCATTCCCTCTCCGAGTCTTGGGCAATCCTAGAACAAAATCCATACTCACCATGTCCCAAGGCCTGTCTGGAATAGGCAAGGGAGTGTACAATCCTGCATTCTGGCTCCTTCCTTTAGCATACTGACAGATTTTGCAATTCTTCACAAACTTGTCCACTTCTGCTCTCATTTTGGGCCAGTAATAGAAGTGACTCAGCTACTCATAAGTCTTATCAGTACCAAAGTGTCCAGCAAGTCCACCACTATGCTTCTCTTTGATCAAATTTTCTCTCATGGAACATTTTGGTACACACAGTTGGTTTCTTCTGAATAGTAAGTCCTCCTGCAGGAAATAATCCAACCACTGGCTTCTATCTGTTAAAACAGGGTTACTACATGCCTCAAATGCTTCTTTAAAATCTGGATCTGTTTTATACAATTCTTTGAGAAAATCAAACCCTACAACTTCAAAGTTAGTTTCTTGAACAAGCATGTGCCTCCTACTCAAAGCATCAGCTACTTTATTGGCTTGGCCACTTATATGTTTCAAAACAAAATTAAAACCTTGGAGATACTCAACCCATTTAGCATGCTTATGTTTCAACTTGGGCTGCTGTACAATATACTGCAAAGCATGATTGTCAGAATATAATACAAATTCCTTGGACATCAAATAATGTCTCCACTTTTTCAATGCCTGAAAAATTGCATAAAATTCCTTCTCATAACAAGAATACTTTCTCCTGGTGTCATTTAGCTTCTCACTAAAATAGGCTATAGGCCTATCATCCTGACTCAACATAGCTCCAATGGCCTCGCCACTGGCATCACATTTTACTTGAAATGGTTTAGTAAAATCAAGCAGAATCAAAATAGACTTCTCCGTTATCTTTTTCTTTAAAACTTTAAAGTTTCTCTCTACTTCAATAGTC
The DNA here is from genome assembly GCA_034641835.2 of Pinus albicaulis. Classification (NCBI taxonomy): domain Eukaryota; kingdom Viridiplantae; phylum Streptophyta; class Pinopsida; order Pinales; family Pinaceae; genus Pinus; species Pinus albicaulis. The sequence continues at coordinate 78,739 of JAXQQM020071060.1, read as the reverse complement.
CACTTAAATGGATTTTTTCTCTTCTTTATTGTCTCAATGATGGGTGCATTAATCTTACTGAAGTTTCTTATAAACTTTCCGTGAAAACTAGCAAGTCCATGGAAACTTCTTACCTCAAAAACATTCCCGGGTGAAGGCCACTCCACAATTGCCTGAACCTTCCCTGGGTCCATCTCCAATCCTTCTGCAGAAACAACAAAGCCCAAATACACCAAATATTCCTTCATGAATGATCATTTCTTTAAATTTATCAGCAGTTTATCTTGGTGCAAATTTTTTAAAACATGATTAAGATGCCTTAAATGTTCTTCTTTAGTTCTTTTGAAAACTAATATATCATCGAGATACACTATCACAAATTTACCAATGAATTCTTTCAATACTTCATTCATAAGTCTCATAAAAGTGCTAGGTGCATTTGACAACCCAAAAGGCATTACCATCCATTCATACAGTCCTTCATTTGTTTTAAAGGTAGTTTTCCACTCATCACCCTCTCTTATTCTAATATGATGGTATCCACTTTTCAAATCTATCTTTGAAAAATATTTAGCACCACTCAAACAGTCCATCAAATCCTCAATTCTGGGTAAAGGGAATCTGTACCTGATTGTGATCTTATTAATTTCTCTGGAATCAGTACACATCCTCCAGCCTCCATCTTTCTTTGGGCTCAATACTACTGGTACTGCACATGGACTCAAACTTTCTCTGATCAGCCCCTTGTCCACCAACTCCTGTACTTGTCTCCTGATTTCCTCATTTTCCTTGGGAGTCATTCTGTAGGCTGCCTTATTTGGCAGATTTGAACCAGGGATAAAATCTATCTAATGACTGATCTTTCTCACAGGTGGCAGCTCATCAGGTAAATCATACACAATAATGTCACAATAATTGTCTAACATCGCTTGGATTTCTACTGGAAAATCAAAAATCTTTGTAGAAGTAAGAACTACCTTAGGTTTGCAAACTAAAGAAAAACTTACCTCTTCTTCTTCTATCTGCTGTGGATATTCCTTCTCGCTCAGCAACGAGGTCTTTGGATCAATCACTCTACTGGATGGCTCTCCTTCTTCCATGGGTATCAATGTATGATGTAACCCATCCTTGAAGAACTTGTAAGTCTTCTTCTTGCCATCATGCACTGCTGCTCCGTCAAAATTCCAAGGTCTACCCAGCAGTATATGACACACATCCATGGGCATTACATCACACAGGACCTTATCTTTATATTTTCCCATTTGCAGCTCTATCTCACACTGTTCCTTTACAACCAACTGGTGCCCTTTATGCAGCTAGGACACCCTGTAGGGAGTTGGATGCTCCCTTGTCTTCAACTTCAATTTTTCTATTACCTCAGTGGAAACTAGATTTTCTGTGCTACCACTATCAATGACTAGCTGGCATCATTTCCCTTGGACTTTGCATATTATCCTAAACAAAGTATTCCTTTGTGCAGGCTCAGTGACCTCTTTAGCTTGCTTTAACAGGACCTTACTAACCACCAAGGACTCTCCCCTATTTGGAATAATTTCTTCTTCAATTTTTGCCTCTTCTCCAGCCTGGGCAACAACAACATTTCTTGGTCCAGCACCCACATTCTCTGGACACTCATAGTGCTTATGTCCCACTTCCTGACATCTGTAACACCTCAACTATCTACCTCTGCCTCTGTCTCTGCCTCCTCTCCCTTTTCCTCTGTAAGGACCCCTTCTGCCCCTTGCATCCTCCTCTGTAGATGCATTCTGAAGTGAGCTACTGTTAGCTCCATCCTTGGGTGTAGTAGGCTTTCCTCTACCACCCTGACTTGCCTTTCCTTGGAAAGTACCTCTCTTCTGTGCAGAATGTTTCCTCAGGAGTCTCTCCTCTGCTTTCAAGGCCATCTGGTAGGCCTCTTCCACTGTCTTAGGAGACAGAAGACCAATCTCATCTTGGATATCCAGTCTAAGACAATTTACATATCTGGCAGTCTTCTATGGTGTGTCTTGGAATTGCCCAACCCTTATGCTTACTCTATAGAATTCCTCTGTGTATTCTTTTACTGTCAGCAACCTCTATCTCAGGTTCTGCATTTGCTTATACAATTTCAGCTAATAATCACTAGGAAAGAATTTACCTTTTAATCTAGCCATCATTCTGGTCCAGCTCTTGATAGGTTGCTTGCCAACTCTTCTCCTTTCTGCCTATACTCCATCCCACGAAAGTGTAGCATGTCCTTTCAACTTTGTCACTGCAAAATTGACCTTTTTATCTTCAATTATTTCTTCATAATCAAAGCACATATTCATTTCATTTATCCAGTCTTCTAGTTCTTCCAGATTCATTCCCCCTGCATAACTCGACACTTCAATTCTGGGCTTAACTGCAGACCCCAGAACAGTTCTGAGGAGCCTCAAGTCAGGAGGAATTTCAACATTTTCTTCAGCTTCTTCTGTTTGAGGTTCACTGATTTCTTCAGGATCTCTGGTCTGTCTTCGCTCCATGGCATCCACTCTGGCTTCGAACCTCTGCAAAATCTCCAACACCTCTGCATTGGCAATAGGTCTCCTTCTGCCAGCGCCTCTACCAATTCAGATTACCATGTCAGCTCTCTACAAAAACAACTCGAAAACAACAGCTCTGATACCACAAATGATGGCAACGAAGTCTGAAAGTATCCCTGAGGAGATTTTGGTCAACTTTAGCGTGGCTCTGTCAGCATTTCTATTCTAAAAACCCGTTCCTTGCTCCACGTGGTCTTCCTCCTTTTTCTCGGAAATTTATTTATCAAATTCGTGGAATTTGATAAATAAACGTTATCCACAACCTTTGGCAATTAAATTATATAATTGAAATTTATGTTAATAACCATCACCTTTTGAATAAATGATTTTTATAATAAACCTTCGGTTCCGGCCCCACATACCTAATCGACGACCAATCAAATGCACACCGTACCTTGGCTATCATCTGTGCATCTCCATCCAACGATCACCGTCCGATGGCTCCTTCTCAGATCAACGTCGTACCACGATATCGCTCGGCTTCCTTGGTCGAACGATAACATGTGATGGCGCGTAGCAACGGCGGTTTTCCAGGGGTCCACCTCGCCACGTGTCGAGCACTCTATGGAATCGCTCACAAACAGAAAATACCGCTTACTCACCCAAAAGCGGTGTGATATGGGCAACCCGGCTTGCAAACCCACTCGCGGGTTTGGTACAGTGCTTGACCATGGGTGGTTATCAAATGCAGTTTTGCACAATTCTTTTATACCGCTCCATTCTTAACTCGGTTTAGTCCAGGATTCACCGGACTTCAATTAACAAATAAACGGGTCATCTCTTTATTAAACGAGATTCACCATTATTAACATACCTCACCTACACGCACGTTCTTCACTTATAGGACAATTCAAGAAAGAAAATGAATGAAATTCTGAGGGATTACATGGTGACTTGATTCACCAAAGTTAAACTTTTTAACTTTTTGTCTCAAGTTAACCAAATTGAAAAATCAATGAGCACTAGAAATTTTGTTAGCGAGGCGATTTCTCAACGAAATAATTTTTTATTACCGAGAAATCTAGTTCTTGCTCCTCCTCATACAACGAAGATTAAAACTTATATACATTACAATGCGTCTCTTTGGTTCCTCTGTGAGGACCGTTTTAGAAAATAAACACCCTAATTACAATAATTCAACTAACTAAAACATGATAGATGGACTAATTGAAATATTCGACTTCTACAACTCTAACTACTCTAAATGAAACAGTCAGCTGAGGTATTGACAACTAGATATTACACTTTAGATGATTTCAAACCCTCCTAGCCACAACATGTGAACAAAACCTCCTACATTGCTGGCCAGTGTCTAATGCCCCTGCATTAGATCCTAACTCCCCCTAAGCCCCCAATCCTAACATAACCTGCACCTTAACTCATTATTCTAGTACCTAACCACTGAATAATAAATAACCCTAAACCTCTAACCTAATCCAATATTAACCAGATTACTGGCCTAAAGGAATTATACCATGAAAACCACAAAAAAATTCTTAAGTAATTAGAATTCCTATTCAATGTGTGAAGCTAGTCATGGAATATGACAAGTCATCCAAGATACATCCAAATATTTGATTTGTGCCCTTGGGGAATGTGAAATAACGGGTAAGATACAATCACTGGTGAGAAAATCATTGGTTCAAAACTATGTGAGAAAAATTTCAGTCAAGCTAAGGGATGGTGTGGCCTAGGTTGGATGCGATCCCTAGGTGATTTTGACGGCTTAAAAGCCCTTGTTTCATGGCTACTCAAATCACATGTTAGGCATGCAACTCATCTCAAAACTCACATTACCTAACAAAATAAAAGTAATGGATTAATGCACAACTTATTTATTTCCTGGGCATATGTCTAGGTATGTTGACATAATTTATTTACTTATTCATTAGGAATAACATATAATGGTTCAATATATGGAACATTAGAATTTTAAATATGAATATTTGTATTTTCAAAATTTTGCATATAAGGATTAGAATATGCACTAAAAAATTTGTGTGACATATCATTATGTATATTATTATTATCATTCATACAATACAACCCTTCCTCTCATTATGTATATTATTATATCATTATATATATTATTATTATTAGATTTTATATCTATTCAAATTTTTTTTCCCACTGTGCACTTGTTCGACCTTTATGACTTCTTTCCCATGATTCCATTCTTCCCTATGATGCTTGCTTTTTTCCAGATTCTTACAGAAGCAACAATGCTCTGAAACCCTAAAGTGGCCATAGTCCATTAACAGCTCGAAAGCCATAGTAGCTGGTGGAGATATTTCTAGTTTTTCCGATGTTCAAAAATCTGTGGGAAATTGGAAGAGAAATCGATCGTGGAAGAATTCTCTCTTCTTCTCGAAGAATCAAATTGGTATTTCCCTTGTTTTACCCCATTCAAATTCGCTATTTTCTTCTACGCTATCTTGGTTATGAGATATAGATGGTTGTAGGTCTGAATTTCTACACTCTATCTTCTGTGGGTCTGTTCAAATTATAGGGATATGGATTCTTCTCCCTTGAAATAACCTAATAAACTCTGAGGCTGTAGGCGAATTGAGGGTGAATTTTAGAATATAACGAGGAATATAACACAACAAAAGGATTTTAAATTATTGTGGCACTTCAACGGCCAATGCAGTACCAGGAAAATGTGGTTCAACCCTAATAAGCACCAGAGGATATGTTTTAAATCTATTTTTGGTAGCTGGAAACATCGAGATAGTAGATCTTCGAAGAAAATCCATTTCATTTAAAAAGATATTAAAAATCATAACAATAAATGAAAAATGGCAAATTGCAAGGCCCTAAATCCCTAAATTTTTCCTATAAAATATCCCTTCCCCCATCCTAAAACATAATAATTTAACTTTCTCATAGGGGTTTTCATTTCAGAGTTTATAAGCACGGTTTGGAGAAATATACATTCAGAAATCTAAATTTTGTATGTTTCTGGATCTTGTTTTTTATAGATTATTTCCCTGTATCTAGGTTCTGACATTTTAAAATTCCACAAATATGTAAGCTTTACCATGCATGATGCAACTCAACATTAAATCTAGAAACTGTGTCAGGTTTCTTCTATAAGCATTTTACCGATCAATGGATTTACATTGGAACAAACTTGGCTTGTGGCAAAGCTAGATATCACTGTTTTGGTTATTTTTGAGTTATACTCCACGAAAAAATCTTGAGAGTTTTGTTTTCCTCCTCATCTTTCACTTTGTCAATGATAGGCAGGGCTATAGTGAATTTTGTTTTCTAGTTTGGCATAAAGTTTTGAAAAAATTATTAAGGAAATTAGTATCCCTTTCATTAGTAATAATTTCGTAGACCATGCAACATTTTCTTTGAAAAATAGCACACCTATTTTGTTTCAACACTAGTCTTTTTACATGAAATGAAATGGGTTGTTGGAGATGGTTTTCTTTCTGTGTTGAAGACCTATATTCTATGCACATTTTCAATGCACATATGAGCCTAGTTCGAAGAATAAGATAAACAACAATGTATTAAATAGGAAAAAATCAGAGTAATAAATAGATGGGTTGTTGGTGAGCATGTGATACACATGCATAAGTGGTCAAAAGGCGGTAAATAGGTCGATGAAACTCCACTTTGTTTTCCAAGTCTTGTCCTTGGTTTCATTTATTACCCCCCTATGGATACTCCTTCATGGCTGCAATGGAGGCACTTGAGCAATTGTAATCATCAAGACTTGGCGGTTGACCTTCTGGGGCCTTGATGAGGTTGGGGCTCTTCTCTTAGCAACACTGCTCCTTACAAAGGAAGGATTGTGAAGAAAAATGATCCAAACAAGAGTAATATGTAGATAAGAAATATGTTAAATTATTTAGATCAATATAGTGGAAGGTGTAGAACAATTTTTTTCTTATGATTTCTGCATTAAAAGGATGCTGCAAAAAATTGATCAAAAATATTTTTGATAAGGCCAATATTCGTTTTTATGCTGGCCATTAATTTCCACTCATAATAATGAGTTTTTATCAGTATAGATCGTGGATCCAACAACAACTATAATGACTTAAGCATTGGCTTTAAATGACTTTCAAAAAACAAATTCACCAAAATATGACATTAATAAACCATTGAAAATCTGAGGCTTCTCACGTAGTTAACAACTCTAAGGTACCGAGAGATACGTTAAGAAATATTTCTATGTGTTTCTTGTCTCAAAGAGAAGAACATATTCACTACTGGTTCCACCTATTGAAGATCCAGGATCTGTGTTTCTGTAGATCCAGGTTTTTGGCATGGGGATCAGACCCAGGGTTCAAGCTCCCTAGCCAAAAAAACCCCATAAGCATTGACACTTTCAATCTCTAGAGGCTGGAGAAGGTATCACTCAAGACACTTACAAGAATTGCAGAACCATCTGATGATGATTCTGTGCAAAGGATGAAGCACTCTAGATTCTAGAATGTCAAAAATAAAACCATTATCTTTCTATATCTCAGGAAATCCCAGCACAAGGTCTAATTCCATAGTGATGTCAACCCAAGGTCCATTTGGTACTAGCAAAAGCTATATACTCTTATATTCTTCAAACTTCCTTTGGTAAACTGGCAAGTTGGACAAGATGGAGCATTCCTATCCACATCCTTATGCATGTGATCTGAGCACCCATATGTAAGCTTATTGGACAACTGAGGATTCAAGATGGTATATATGAATTACTATGAAAGTCATAGTCAAAATGTCAAATGTAGTTAGCAAACTAGTACATCCCAATGGACAAGAAACTAACAATATTAAATAAATAATATCGACAGATATCACAAATAGTGCGAAATTGATATTGCAATATTAATTACAAATTTACAATACAATGTAGTTTCAAAGTGTTACACTGAATTTAGAGAATACTGGGCCACAGATTATGATCATAACTCTATGAATTATAAGACTAGAGATACCTTATGCAGAAAGGCATATGAAGGGTGTTCTGAAAAATTTAATATGAACTTGTGAGACTGTGAGAGTGGAGATGCTTGACAGTCGATGTCAAGTTGTTGTAAGTTTAGTCTTGCTGATGTTCAATGCTTGAGAATGCAAGAGAGATAGCCTGGGCATAAGGGATTAAAATGACAATGCAATAATTCCAATACAATAAACACATACAATATTTATAGGTGAAGAAGTTCTAACCATCAATTGGAGCCATTGGCACTTCAATTGCATAACATCTGGAAGCTGAAACATTTCATCATCTATGTTGTTTACTTACCGATTACTATGATGGAACCTGTCGTCGGATATGAAGGTTCGTTATTGCGACACTTGTAACATGGAACTTCAGCACTAGAAGAGGGACTTGGCAAGCAAGCTTGCTGCAGCAAAATCACAAATTAATGCTCTTGGAAAGCTCAATGAGGTATGCTACTATAGACACACACATACAGGTGCCTTTTTCAACATATATTATTCATTTGAAAGTCGATTCCAGTATGAATACATAGGGTTAAAATTACAGTGATCACCATGCTCTCTAAATGGTCTTAGTTAAAAATTGCCATTGTTATATCAATATTATTACTAATCGTAGCAGTGGAATTAATTGGAATTACACTCAAGTCATCTATGATGACAAAATCGACAGTCATCTTCACTCACATATCCCATTGTATGTATTGTATCCTTGGTGGCTATAGGCGGCAGCTTGTCCACTAACTTCACTTCACAGTTTAAAGTAAGGGATGCACATCTCTCTGCATCACCCAACATGCTGAAAATAATGAAATTTCATAAAAATCATAAATATCAACAAAATAATATCATTGGAAAGTCTCACTTTGGGGTTTTTCTTATATGTTTACTTCAAATGAGTAGATTTAGTTTAGTGTGGGAAGTTCAAGTCACCATAAACTTTAGAGACGACTTGAACTCCATTGTGCATATTAAATGCTAACCTTGATTAGGAAAATGTTATTGCGTAATTATTAACAAAGGGATTCACCATGTCAATGGGATTTTCTAGTATTTCAGCACAAATTTTAAAATTCTAGATGCATAATTCTATATTTAATGCAGTTAGTAATATTCATTAGGCTTTCTAGATGCGTATTTCAATTTTCTTATAAAAAACTACTTGACCACTTTGTGCAGAGTGATATGGTGGCAAAGGTTGAAGTTGAGGCATCTGTACTAAGGCACACAAATGAAAAACTCTGCGAGCAAGTTGAGGGCTTGCAAATGAACCGATTCAGTGAGGTTGAGGAACTCGTTTATTTGTATTTGGTCAACTCATGTTTGCGTTATGAACTTCAAAATTCACATACAACCCCTGGAAAGATGTTGGCAGTGGACCTTAAGGATATTTTGAGTCCAAAATCAGAGGATATGGATAAACAGCTTATGCTAGAATATGCAGTGTTTGAACATTCAGGACCTCAATGAAAATGCCAGTCAAATAATGATTCAGAGAGCTGGTCCTCTTATTCATCGAACACATCTGAAGCTGCAGAGTATGATGAATTGTCAATGGAAATATTTCCAGCACAGATTACTACATCAAATAAGTCTACTCTTTTTCAAAAACTAAAAAAGTGGGCTAAAAGTAGTGATGATTGGAGGACTAAAACAAATTTAGTTCTATTACCATGCTCAAGAGAATTTAATGTTTGTCATTATTGGAGGATAGAGATATACCATAAGAGCTCGGTTCTGTGTTGTGGCCTTTTATTAAGACTTGAATCAGTTAAACCATCGGACCTATTGCAACCCTATATTAAGGCTTGGTTTTATTGAAGCTGCCATACTTTGGACCTCTTCATTGCAGTCTCAGGCCAGGGATATAGCTACAGGATTTTGAGATATTTTATGCGGTGAACATCTATTAAAATCTTAGATTATCTCCTATTTATTGATGCTTGGATAGAACTTTCGAATTAGCTAAGTCACCTATTATTATTTATGAGCTCAATGTTAAGTTACAAGACTATGATAAGACTCAGTGACTTATGTTTCGTATACCAATCTAGCTTGTAAAGCTCGGTCCCGTGGAATTGAGCCCAAGAACACCTCAGAATTACCTTTGTGGATGTATAGTGGTGATAACACATATGTGGAGTATATTTTAATGGATATCTTGTGGACTGTTGTTAACAAATTTAGTTCTATTACAATTCTCAAGAGAATTTAATTTTTGTCATTATTGGAGGACAGAGATATACCATAAGAGCTCGGTTGTGTGTTGTATCCTTTTATTAATACTTGAATCAGTTAAACCCTCAGACCTATTGCAACCCTATATTGAGGCTTGGTTCTATTGAAGCCGCCATACTTTGGACCTCTTCATTGCAGTCTCAGGCCAGGGATATAGCTACAATATTTTGATATATTTTATGCGGTGAACATCTATTAAAATCTCATATTATCTCCTATTTACTAATGCTTGGACAAAACTTTCGAATTAGCTAAGTCACCTATTTTTATTTATGAGCTCAGTGTTAAGTTACAAGACTATGATAAGACTCAGTGACTTATGTTTCGTATACCAATCTAGCTTGTAAAGCTCCGTCCTGTGGAATTCATCCCAAGAACACCTCAGAATTATATTTGTATATGGAAAATATTACTTAAAACTAGCACATTTGGTGGATTTTTTTTTAAAATATTCTTAACCAAGTGTCGGAAGACCGACGCATTAGACGTCGGAAGAGCGACGTCAGTTTTTTTAATACTTTTACTTTTTCCTCGGAAGACCGATGCCATACACGTCGAAAGAGTGACGTTAATTTTTTTAATATTTTTAATTTTTCATCGGAAGACCGACGCCTTCCACGTCGAAAGACCGACGTTCCTTTTTTAAATATTTTTACTTTTTCATCGGTAGACCGACGACTTGCATGTCAAAAGAGCGACGTTGCTTTTTTAGATATTATTTACTTTTTCATCGGTAAAGCGATGTTACATAAGCGTCGGACTCACAATGTTCTAAACGTCGGATGACATTTTGTTGGAATTGCGACAGTTGTAAAATGTTGGAAGAGCGATGGTTTGGGATACATCGGAAGAGCGACGGTTTGGAAAATGTCGGAAGAGCGACAATTGTTTGGAAAAGTCGCAACAGTGTCACTCTTTCGACGCTTTATTGAAGTGTTAGAATTTCAACGTAATGGCTAACCAGATTTTTTCCAGCCTCAAAATATCACTCTTAGGATGACTATGTGTTGGAATAATGACGATGTGGCCATCAGAAATTGGGCCAAATTTACTAGTGAAAGCTCCCTGACCAAAGTTGGAAAGAAATTAGTTGTGTTATGTCTACAGCTATAAGTGAAAGGATCATTATTTAAAATTTTTCCATAACTCATGCTTGACCTTATGAACTATGTTGTAGTTCAATTGGTTTGTTTATATTGTTGGAAAAATGTTGGGTGTTGAATTCCCATTTCAGATTCGAATTTTTAGTTTTTATGTAAATTAGATTGATGAGGCATCAATAGTCCTTGTACTCTTCAAGTATATAATTTTGGTCTTTGGAAATATTAAAGACGTAAAGACTAATATTGTACACCTAAAATTTTTCTGTAAAAATTCTAAAAAAAATGTACCTTTTCAAGTTAAAAACACGCACATCTAGACGAAATGTGTGTGACCCAACTTTTCGATATGCCCTGTACAATTTTTATTTTCTTTCTCTTTTCCTTATGTATGAGAGATCTCCTTGTACTTTAAACCTATTCTTTGTCTTTAAAGGACTCTTGCAGACCATTTAGGTATCCATATAATGTTGAATATTCCCTAAAATATCGTTTCTTAGACCACAATGAACCCCTAAATTTGTTACTTTCTCCCACTGATTAAGGGCAGTGCCTTATGAAATTAGAAGTTTGATGCTAAAGCATTCAGGGGCTTTGCTGATTAGTGTATAAAAGAGTTGTAGTAATTGTGGATTGTACAATATGAATGATCATTTTATTTTTAATAATTTTTGCATGAGGTCAGAAATCCCACTATGTAAAAGAGTTATTTCTATTCCTTTAGAATTGTGCAACGTTCTATTAAGGATTTTTCTTCATTCTGCACTGGAAACCATTACAATTGAAAATCATTCATACTGAATTATGATAGAATGTTATATGGAAGTGAGTTATTTTTACCTCTAAATTTTTAAGAGATCTATTGTTGTTCTTTGTTATGGAAAATGGTGTCTAGTCTTGATTAGATAGAAAATTGGGGCTTGCTATATGGATTGCAATTGTTGTGAATCTTTTGTATGATAATTTATTTTTATATTTTATGTCATGTATTGTCACTCCTGAAGATTTGGTCTTATTTTAAGGGTTGGATGGCCACAATTTTAACGTATCTAATGTGTATGAACCTAATATACAGAGGACTAGGCTACCTTGTTTGGTAGTGAAGATAAAATCAATCTTATTTTTCACACATTATTGTATAGATTTACGAATTTTTAAAAAAATAACCAATATTTCTTGTGGGGTTCTGACTCTGTTTTTCATGTCTCATTCTTTAGAGGCCTCATTACACAAGATATGACCCAGGATATGACCCAGTTTATAATTTTGATATGCTTTAGAAAATCTTCTCTCCCATATTATCTCTATTTGAGTTAGTTTTAGTTGTTAGTGATAATATTAAATATAAAATAATAGTTTCCTCATTGGCTGTAATAGATACGAATTTGGAGGGCTAGGATATGTATATCTCTTTAGATTAAGTAGTCAAATCTCTTCACAGAGGTGTCCCTGGTCCACAAGGAGTTTCATACAATAATTTGACTTATGACTAAGTTGTGGGTTTAAATGAAATTATTATTATTATTAACCTTAATATTAGTATTTTTGCGAGTATTCTTTTGAGCTAAATGCAAAATACAGAGTGATATGCATTTATGTTTTGACTTGAGTCTTCCTTTTTCTGCAAGAGTTGCTCGATTTGAGCATGCTATTACCATCTGTTAAAATCAATATTCAAGAACCTGAAATAGTAATAAATATCTATGATGATGAACCACACTCGTTGGTTCGAAATGAGTCGACATTTTTCATTTTAATGTGATTATTACCGAAATATTTCTTCATAATTTAACGATGGATCATAGAAGCCAAGAATCTATAAAAATTTCAAATATCTTTAACACAAACAAGAGTTACATATTTTCCTCAGAGAATCTCCCAAAGTTACAGCTACATAAGAAAAATTAGTCAAAGAGTCTTCACTAGAACAGTTTACAGATGAAGAGCTTTCATATTTCTTTGTCACATTGCAGTTTTTGTCCCCTTGAGGCCTTAATATTGCATGCAAGAAGATACATATAAACGGCCAACTCACATGTTTTCACTTGTGATAAGCTCATCCATTTCATTTTGAGCATCATTCATCTATTCTATTAAGGTCTAATTTTCAAATGGCAGAGGTTGTTCCTCAAATAATCTGGGAGGATGTTAGAAGAAACAATCTGTAGGCATCTGTTCATTCTCTTCTTGAATAGGAGAAGAAAATTAAGAGGTGATATTTCTACGTTTTAGGCTTTAAAGGTTAAAAAAGATAATGAATCATGAAATTTAAAATAACTATCAGAGCCACCAGTTCGTTGAAATCTGAAGCTGCCATAGCCAGTTGAGGAGAGGAGTCGTCTGTTGCTTCAAAGAGTTGTTGTATCTGATTCTGAGCGAGAGAATTTGTGAATCCACCACTGTTTGATTTAAGAATAATCGTTGTCCATTGTTGAAGTCACTGAATTGAAATAAAAAATTCAACATACTTGATCCAATGCACTATTTCCTTGTCCTTAGGGAATGATTGGGTTGCTTCTATCAACGTCATTTCACTTGATGTCGATAGAAAATAGACAAATCAGATAAAAAGGATAAGGTATCTAATTTTCATCTTGATTTGTATGTTTGTTAAACTTGATCAGTGTTTAAATAGATGTCCTTTATCAATGAGTCTGAACAACAGCTTAGTGAGAATTTGTAGGTGTTACCTATCAAATTTGTGAAGATAGAGATGAAATAAAAATAGCTAAAGATAAACCATATGTACCTCCACTTGAAGGGTTTAATCTACAGGATAAGGCCAAGAAAGTTGGGGTAAATCCATCTCCTCCCACCTCTAATTTTGTTGATGATTCCCTTTCAACTTGGTGTAGACCATGCAACCTTGCACATTGGGAGGACTCTTGTAAAATTGCTTTGGTATCTCAAAATTATGCTCAACAGAAATTGGGAGTTTCTACCTGAATTTACTGAGAATGACTTTTGTGGAAGGGATGAGGAGGAACCTGATACTAGTCATCAAGTACAAATTTAACCAAATCATAGAAATATGTAGTGATATTTTATAAGATGAGTGCATGATGAAACTAAAAATGTATGATTAAAACCAGAAATTCATTTTTTTTTAACATTCTTGATAAAGACATTTTTCCAATTAACAAATCAGTTGCTTCCCAGCCTAAGACTGATACAACAATAACATACATTATGACATACAACATATAATGCTCCTCACTATGAGACAAAAGTTATCTTTCCAAAAAATGTGAAACCAACGTAGTCTGTTTGTGAACAGCTAGCATGACAATGCACTCTACAACATCGAGCTCATGAAGAAGGTAATCAATAATTCTTTGTGAGTGACTCTTAACAGGCATAAATTTCATTTGATGTTCTATCAACATGCTCCCAATTGAACCAAAAATCCAATGTATGTCTTCATTGATATAATTTCTTCAGAGAATTAAATACTTTCATAATTTCTTCAAGATTTAGTATTATAGCAGAAATCAGAAATGGTTTGATTAAACCAAAATTCCATTGTATATCTTCATTCATATAATGTTTTCAGAAAATTAAATAGTTTCACAATTTCTTCAACCCTTACAAAATATTGTTGCATGATTAATATGAATATTATTGTTAATTAAAGGGGAGAGAAAACTTACCCTTGATCATAATTAAAGTAAAATTTATCTAGAAATAATTCAGTAGTATACCCAAAATCAAGGATGTAGAGGTGATTAATGACAGTAGCTAAACACATATAAAAAATAGATCAGAAGTTTGGTACTTGAATAATAGCGAACAATAAATTGAATAAAATCACAAGCCCTAGATACTAGAAAACAATAAATTGAATAAAATCCATTTCATACCAGCAAACAGTAAAAGCTACGATAGTTTGGTTTTGACATGGTTTTGACCTCTTTAGGACACAAAAAAATGATGTAAATAAGGCCAAAATTGAGGCAGATTTAGGGCCTAAGCTTGCTTATAAGTTTGTCAATGTTTGACTCAATAAATAAACTCTCAAATCTATTTTAGTAATCTATTTTATTTCTGGTTTTAGTTCCATTTGAGGAATTCATCGATAGTACATTTTGAATCAAGGTGTTTCATCGCAATAGTAGGAGTTATTCATGTTTTTTGGAGCTTCGAATTGAAAGTGAATACCTTGCTTCCTTGCTCTTTTTTTCATAATAAACCAATATGTTTGTGGAATTTTACTTACTTTTTCATTTATTTATCTGCAAAAATAGATGGACTTGTCTTATAAAATTACTATCGATGAAGAGAAAATTGTCAGGTGTCGAGAAGGTTGTACATTTGCTGAACTTTGTGCTGAAATTGTGGATGATGGAATTGTTGAATACCATTTTTATTTTTTCCAATATGGATTATATTTAAATACAAAGCAAGAGAAGAAATGGAAAGTTTATACAACACTTTTAGGCATCAAGAGGAAACTAGGCACATTTGATGTGGAAACAAGGGGTTCAAATGCAGTGGAAACAATACCAATCTATTAAAACATTGAAGAGAATGTGGAGGAACCTATGCATAAACAACCAAGAGTTGAAAATATGCCTTTGTCAGTGGAAGAAGCCACAATTTTTTATCCTCGTGTATTGGCATCTTGGGAAAAAAAGGTGAAAATTTTAATGGAAGAGTTTGTCAATGAGAAACTTACTCTCAAAGTATATTAAGAAAAGGTAGAATCTAAAATAAAGATCCATTGTGAAATTTGTAGCATTGATTATGGAACACATGATGTATCCTTGGTAGTGCGAACAATGCGCAACTTCAAAAACCATCATATGAAAACAACGTCTCATCAACAACGCCTTTCAATGCCAAGTGGTAGTGAAATTCCTTCATGTAACAAAGTACAACAAACAACGGTGGTTGGAGATCGATTTCATATTGATCAAGCAATCAAATTTCGAGATGATTTCAACAAGACACAAGAGCCTAATTTGTTCAAGGTGGTGGAAGCAACACTTGTAGACTATAAGGACATGGAAAAAGTAAGAGTCGAATGTACACGATGCAATAAATGGTTTTGTTTAGTGCCGACAAGTGGTAATATTGTTAGTTCTCTAAATGAACACATGAAATCAAAGAAGCACACTACAAATGAGGCTTCACATCAGGAGATTGGGCTGAGGAGTGGCACAGTTGGGAGACCTAAGAAGCCTACTAATGATAAGTCCCAACAAAGTTTGACTAGGTTCTTAGTGCCATCATCACCTTCAGTATTACATAGGGGTTCTACAAGTGCATCTCCTTCTACTTCAAGTGTGTTAAGTAGTGGTTAATTAATAGTTTAGACTAAACTTGAATATGAATTTGTATATTATTTTATTTATCGTACTTCTAATTTTTTTATTATTATTATTATGTTGTCATCTTATTATAGCTCAATTGTCTCCCTTGTTACTACAATGTTGGGGGTATTGGTATCCTTATATTGATAGAAATGGGGAGAGATTGGAAACAAAGGTCCTAATGGATGATCAAAGGGGTGGAAAATTATGGGCCATAGAGAAGCATACCAAGATCATGGTATGTTATGAGGGTATTGAATGTCGTATTGATGGTACATATAGGCATATTCATTGCCAGAGGGGTTCTGAAACAGGGACCCCTTTTGATTCATTAACATGTAGATTTTGTAAGTTGGTTCCAGAATGTAATGACTTCAGGATGCAATTATATCGTGAATCAAGGTGCACCAATAAAAGAAGTGAACGAGATATAGGAAAAGGTAGAATATTGGACTATTTGACTCAAAATGAATTGAAGAATGCTGCAAGGGTTACAAATGCTAACCATAGATCAACAATGCGAGCTCTTTGGTGGGAGAGGACAAAGGTTGCTACACTCTCTATTAGAATGAGATATCTAAAGGAAAAGTTGTTTGAATCGGCAGAAAGGAAGGATGTCTTTAGGTTTTGTAAGGATGTTTGTGAGGCACATAAGCAAGGAAAATTACAAGGTAAAGATGCAGTTTGGGAATTTTTCAAGGATATATTTCATAACTTGATTCATGAAAAAGCAGGGAGAAGGTATAGTACATCCAAAAAATCCCTTTATGAGATGATCAAGTTATGGGGAGGTCATAGATTACATAACTTTATTAGCTTGAATATGGATGGTCCTTCAATATCTACAACTTTAAGGCAAGTTAAAAATTCATTGACATATATTCCAGGGGAGCACGAACACATTTTTGAGGCAGTTGGAAAAATTTATGCTTCTTATAAAGCCAAACATGGTATATATGGACCAATTCCTGTATGCCTTGCAGAAGATGAAACAATTGTGAAAAAATATGTTAGGTGGGTAGCAAAAAGTGATACACTGGTGGGGTTTTGTGGTTTGAAAGAAGAACATCAATGCCAATCACATTTCTTGGTAACAGTTGGTGAGGGAGATGCAGGCTATGAGATTATAACAAATTCTTTTAAAAACAATGTTATTGGACATTATGCACGTGTTATTATTGCAAACCCTTTACATGAAAAACTTCCTCGTTTGGTTGTGGTTGTTCATCCAACATGCAATAAATTCAATGCAAATTTTGTTTATCAACAATGGGAAAAGGTAGAATTTATGTGGAAGAAACACGTAGAAAATAATTTGGGACCTATTTTTGGTCATTCCTCGGATGGAGATAGCAGAAGAAGACAACTTATGTTGAAGGATTATTCTTCAACATCAGGTCTTCGATATCAAATTCCTTGGGAAGGTTGGAGGCTAACTGGGTTGTACAATGGTTGCAATGTAACAGGATTGCATGACCAAGATTACATCCACAACGGCAAAAAGCTAGTGAATCCTTTGTTTAGCGGTCGACGAGAATTGGTTTTAGGAAATGAGTACATAAGTTTTGGCCATGTCAGAATGGTTTATCACACTTTTAAAGTGGATGATCACAAGCTTAAGTGTGAAGATATAGAGAGGATGGATCGAAAAAATTGGGGTTCCACACAACGAATTGCTTCAAGGCATGTTCAGAGGTGTTTGAAAGAGTTGAGAAGTACACCAAGTGGAAAGTTAGAGAGGACACTAGATACAGAGACTTATCTAATGATTGTTGCTGACTACATTGACATATTTATGTCTCATAGTTTGAGCCTCTGGGAAAGAGTGCGAAATTCTTCACGAGTTCATCATTTCTTCGCATTATGGTTATGTTGGGTACAAAAACAATCTCATACTAATGTCAACATAAATTTCATCAGCAGAGAGGCATATCAAGATGTGAGAATTTCTTGTCATTTTGTAGTTTTGTTGATGAGATTGTTTCGAGATCAATACTCTAACTTTCCATGTGTTTTGCACTTGACTGGGTCAGATGTATGTGAGAACTTCTTTAGCAAAGTTGGTGGGATGGTTGGAGTGGAGAGGGCTTATGATTTCACTGACTTGCTTCATGCTGTTGGAACCCTTAATAGAGTTGTTGAAGAAGAATCAAATTCCCAAGGGCTTCATTTTAATAAATCCCATAAGAAGCAAGAAAATATTTGGAATAAATTGCACCAAGAAACAATACAAAATATTGACATATTGTCGCAATATGATTCAATATCCACAGACGCTAAAATTGTAGAAGCCCTTAAGAATGGATTGAAGGATGCACAAGAAATTTTATCAACTCTTGGAATGAAACCAGAAAATTACACTCAATGTTCTTGGTGGGTTAAACCATGGACAGAGGATAAAGATTATCCAACATTCCAAATTGTGGATGAAGTAGTTGATGATTCTCCACCGAGATGTTCCAACTCTATATTTCAATCTTCATCTTCATTGGTACACAATGAAAGTGAATTGAAAATAATGGAAAGTGAGTGGAGACACGAGTTGGATGAAATTTTAGATTCCACTGATGAAAATGTAAGCAAAACTATAAAACCAGTGGTGAATCTTGATGGTAAGGATATGTTCAAAGCATGTTTGGTTAGTTAGTTGAATGGAAATCCAACATTATCCAAACATAGGTTGACAAAAGTGAGAAGTGGGGTCTACTTTAGGCGAGATGGGAATACTCTACAAAAGGGTGTTTCAATTGGCTTTGGAATTGGATCAGATTGTGGGGTGTTGTTTGAAAACAACTCAATTCCTCCCACTGAACGTACTGCAAGAAAAGGTGTTCCTCGAAGTACAAAACAAGGTGTTTCTGGTGGAATGTGGTACATTGGAAGGGTTCAAAGAATAAGGAAGAAGGATGGTAATAGGGTGTTTGATTACCATAATGACATCGACCTTTTGGATAGATTAGAAGGCATCGAGCTTCAATTATGTTGGTATAGTAGAATAAAGGGGCAGCGCGTGTATAAGTATGATTTGACTGATCATGCTTTTGTACAACTTGAATCTGTTATAGCAATCACAAACTTATCGTACAATGCTAAGAATGATACATACAAATTAGAAGAAAGTGATTACAAATTTTTTTCAGATTTTGTGAAAAATTTGAACAAGGTTAATTTTCAAAACATTCTACTTTCACTTTCCTTATGTATTTCCATATGTTGGATTATTTATAAATAGTTTTTGGTTATATTTTTGTTGATTTGTTTGTATGAATATGATGTTAATTTTGTACTTTTTGGCTTTAGGTCTAGTGAATACTTCAAATGGTGAATGTTCGAGATAACTCAACCTTTTTTTGCTACCTACTTTTTGGTGTAAGTTTCTTTCACTAGCCATTCATATTTTTGTAGTTGTGTTTCATTCAAACATTAATTTGGTATTTCTTCCATAAAAACAATATAATTACATACCTATATAACTATATGTACCCCTTACCTCAACACATATATACATTTTGAATATAAGGGCATTCCTTTACCTCAACACTTATGTTGGATGCCTTCTACTGTGGTTCTTCTGAAGTTGGTCCATTTAATCACGAAAAGCAAGAAGAATTGGTTCCTTTTTTATGAATATGTTTTGAAGAAAAGTATGTGGTTCTTCTCACTAATGTTAATGTTTTCCTTGAATTTTTAGATTAATGGTTCGCTTGCTAGAAAGGATATCAAGGATATAATGGCACGAGGTTCAATCAGGATGGTTTCTGTTCACTCAAGTCAACAAATTTACACTAGAGCAATGGCTAACACATGAAGTGCATTTTATTTTGAATGTTTTTTTGTAGTTGGATTTCCTATTTTTCAAATTGGACATATAAATTAGAGTTTGTAGCTCAAATGTGCCATCAGAGTCTTTTTGCAAGTATTTATATTTTGGCCACCTTGATATCAATTTTATTTTTATTTTTGCAAAAAGACATTTATTGTTTTGGAAAAATAGGCCCTTGTAATTTGGCCTATAAAAAAGAAATGTTTTTGTAATAGAGGGGGGTTGGATATTGGATATATCACAAGAGAGCTATTGTACTTGGAGATTTTTTTTTGATAATACAGAGGTAGTTGCAGTAAGAATTTTGGGATTCATGTGGTATGGCTTTATAGCATTGTATCTCCTTCGTGTTTCATTTCATCGAATGTCTTCTCAGTTCCATTTCATATCTTATGCTTTCACTGATTGTTCTAAAGAGTTATAAACAAAATTCATAAATCAATTTATGCTCTGTTTTGTAAGGGCAATTATGTTGTGTTGCTTTCTTCTTATAGAATGAATTGATTATCTAAATGTTCATTATAATTCCATTTCTCATCCTACACTGCAATGACAAAACCCTGAAAGCTATCAAAGTCTACCTATCTTGCCCCATTATCACTCGTTTAGCCCCGGTTCCTAGTTTCCTTCTTCTAAGTTTGAGATTCATCATGATGTTTATGTTTCAGTATGTGTTTCTTTAAAGATAACCACTCATGAGGTGTTGTATACTTTTTCTTGGTGATACATCCAGAAGCCTAGTAATTCTTGGTGATACATCCACAAGCCAAGTAATTTTCTTGATGCACAATGGTATTCATTTCTAATGGGTGATATTCAGATGGGTGTTATTCCAGAAAGCCTCAACAGAGTACAAGAAGGTATGTCTGTTAAATTTTTCAGATTAATTTTATATTTGACTAAACTGTCTATCTGCAAGCTGTTGTAATATAATTTGACTGACTTACAGAGATTGGAACTTCAGGCCCTGGTTTGATCAGGGATGCAGTACAAGAAGGTATGTTTGTTAAATCTTTCAGATTAATTTTATATTTGATTGAATTGTCTATTTGCAAGTTGTTGTAATATAATTTGACTGACCTTGAGAGATTGGAACTTCAGGCCCTAGTTTAATCAGGGATACAGATTCAAGAAGAGGCCCCAATAGAAATATATTTGCAGGAAAAAGGAAGACCCATTGGGCGCTTGTAATATTCAGCGTTTTGTCACTTATTGTGGGTCAAGCTGCTGCTTCACTTTTTTACAAGTATTACTTTGATGATGGTGGTATTACTTAACATGTATTACTTTATATAGATATGTAAAGTTCCACATCTAGTGCAGGTAGATTAGCAATTTTTCTTTGGTTGCACATGTCTAGCATATGCAGTTTTTTAAAATGTGCCATTTAGTGAAGTTTTTATTTGATCCATGTTTTCTCTATATTGCTTATTTTAATCATTAATTTCAAATAGCTGTAGGTACATTTTACAAGGTGATGAACAAGAATAAATAGAACTGCTTGTCGTGCTGCTTGCTAAGGATGGTGACATCTATAACAAGCTTGCGTTTTCTCTAGCTCCAGAAATATTTGGACACGAGGATGTCAAAAAATCCATGCTTCTTCTTTTTGGTGCCCCAACTAGAAAATTCAAGGATGGAATGAAGGTATAATTCTTTTACTGAAGAGCTGTTACAGAGAAACTTGATTATTCCATTAGTGTCTGTCTCAAAAAAATATCTTGTTATTCTCCCTTATCTGGTCTCTGGAGTCTGTATACAATGGAAAATTTATATTTATTTCTCACATTTATGTTTTACTTGCAAATAAGAGGTGATTTGCATGCTTGTTTGAATTGATTAAGAGAGGAGATATCCATCTTTGGAGTCCCTCATAGTTAAAGGGCAGAGTCCTATGGCTGCCTTAGGCTAGTTTCCTTGTTGAACGCTCAAAATTAGCCACTTTGGATTCCCAACATCCCTAAAATAATCCCCGAAATCCTTAAAATAAGTGAGGTTTGGGGATTTCATCTATGGAGTCCATCTTTGGTTGATGGGTGGAAGAGAATTACCTCTCGAATCCATTTTTTATGGGCAAAGGTAACATGTCATCCTCTAGTAGAGGGAGGTGCTGCAATAACAGTTGAATGCTTACTAATTGGTATCTCAGTCTGTATAGGTACAGAGGCTAACACCTGACTTTCCTCACTCTCCTTTTCTATTTGTTGTAGGAAATTTTCCTATGCAACCTATCACCTGATCCTGCTCATCTTCATCTAAAAATTTAGATGACTTCTCCATAACATGACTATTCCGTCACCAACCATTTGTACCCTATGTCAATATTTTCTATAATGAAATGGTGTCCATATCAAGTGTTTTCTCAATTTTCTTCAGCCATAATCAAGGATTGTATTAGATGTAGACTGTTTTATTAAGACACATATATTTTAAGATGTTGCACCTTTGTGTATTTTTTGAAACACACTCCAATTTGTGAGTGCGACTTTAAGAACAAGTCTGGCTAGGCACTGATATGGAAAATATCTATAAATTTGGTGCTTTCCAGCATAATTTCCCACCACATATCTACAGAAAGTAAGAAAATAACAAATGCATTATATTACATTTTTTCCTAGTAGAAAATACGAAAGAAAGAAAAGAAATTAGTTTTTCTTCCCTGTACTCCCATTTCAAAGACAAATTTAGGTGAAAAATGTGAAGCTGGGTTACACTTTTTGCCCTTTTTTGAGAAAAAAATTTCATTTTTTTCGGTTCTTCAACTTTCTGCAAACTATAACAATTTTTCTGTGTAGAATTTCATTTTGCGATAAAAAATAAAAGTTGTGAGAAATTTTGTTAGCTTTCTATTACTTATTTTTTGAAATTTTTTTATGCAGATTTGATATGTCAACTTAGCGTTTCTTTGAGTGTGTGTTTCTTAACAATCAAAGAATTCATAAGAAGTCATGTTATGTGGCAACGTTGTATTCATTGAAAATTTGTGTTTTTTGAAAAAACAAAATGTGTTACAACAATCTAGACAGAGTCTACTTTGGTTTCATCATATTTACAAAGCCAATGGATGCATATCATAATTACTAGAATTTTTTGAACTGGTCCAATACGAAAAACTGCGTATTTTTGATATGTTTCACGTGGCAACAAATTTCTTAACATATAAGTTATAAACTAAAAATCTAAAAGCTACCCATTAGAGTCAACGGACCAATGTAATGCCCCATAATTTTTTCAATTTTTTTTACTATGTATTTTGGGAGACACAAAATTTTGATTTCACTGAATCACGATGACCCTCAAAAATTGTTTGCACTCATTTTATTAGAAAAATAATTAAAATTAATAAACGTCTACGAAATTCCATAAAATTTATATTTCCTGAAAGTAGATTCAATTCTGAAAATGCTTGTCTTGGTTCCGACAGTTAATTAACAAGTTTTCATGGAGTTTAATTAGTCCAAAGTTGCAGAACCGTTTTCAGAGCTTGGTTCTGCGTAATTGGTGACGCGTTAGTTCGGCCGAACTATTAGTGAAAGTTTGGCCGAACTATGTTTTCCGCTTACGAGCCGCTAAAACTAACGTCTTAATAGTTCGGCCGAACTTCTTATCAAAATTTCGGCTGAACTATTGTGCAATTCTCTGTCGGCCGGAAATTTTTGTGGAGCCCCCTACAAAACACATATTTCGCGTCAATATAAATTGCCGCGAAATGATTCACAATTTTCGCACATTTCGCACTTCATTTCATTTTACAACTTGGTTTGAATTCAAAAACTTTTCTTCAAAGTTTGGGTTTAAAAAAATTTTTTGGAAGACATTTTCTGGAGGCGGCGTGATTTTTCTTGGAGGTTCAAAGTTTGAGTTTAAAGAACTTTTTTGGAAGACATTTTTTGGAGGCGACGTGATTTTTCTTGGAGGTATGTACGTGTTTTGTGTTGAAATAAATCTTTTGAGCTTCTTTGTTCAAAATTTTTTCTTCACATTTTAGATTTAAAGAATTTTTTTGGAAGACATTTCTTGGAGGCGGTGTGATTTTTCTTAGAGATATGTACGTGTTTTGGATTGGATTACGTATTTTTTAGAAAATATTTTTTTAAATTAAATCTTTTGTGATATTGTTTGTAATTGAGTTATTGTCTAATTTTTTAAAGGAAATTTTTTGAACCTCACACCCTATTATCATGGGAAATCGAAGAACTTGTGTGAGAAAATATGATCGAAAAAGAAAGCCCGAGGAACGTAGAGAAGAGACGAGACAATATCGCAAAAGAAAGTTAGAAGCTCTCTCAAATATTGAAGAGGAAAATAAACCTCAAGCAGAAATTGAAGCAGGTATGTAAATGTAAATATTACATGATCTATTGATATATATTTAAAATTTTCCTAATGTAAAATGTGAAGCTTAATTTTTATTTGATGAACTAGTTTGAAAAATATTTTGTTTGATGTAAACAGACAGAGATATTTCTCAAAATAATGAAGAAGAAAATCAACCTCAAGCAGAAATTGAAGCAGGTATGTAAATGTAAATATTATGATCTATTGATATATTTTTAAAATTTTCCCAATGTAGAATGTGAAGCTTAATTTTTATTTGATGAACTAGTTTGAAAAATATTTTTTTTAATGTAAACAGACAAAGATACTCCTCAAAATATTGAAGAAGAAAATCAACCTCAAGCAGAAATTGAATCGGGTATGTAAATGTAAATATTATGATCTATTGATATATTTAAAATTTTCCTAATATTTATCGACATATTTATTAATTTAGTTATTTATTGAATATGTACTATTTTTTCGAATATGTACAGATGAAATCACTATCGATAATGAGATGTTAGAAAATGTCGACACTCACACATATGGAGATAAAAAACCTGACTATGTTATACGATATCGTGTCAATAAAATTTTGGAAATGTTTTTCAAAACTGAGCAAGTGACAGCTCAAGCTCAAATGTTGAAAGGTCTCCTATCATCAAGGAAATTAAAAGAAGCGATGACACTATTGGGTATTCGAAAATCAACCAAAGATAAAAAAATGAAAGAAGAGGTGATAAAAAATATGAGTAGTGTTATAGAGTCAATTAAGAGATCTAGAGATAAAGATGTTTCAAATATACGTAGAGGAATACAAATGGCAATGGTTTCACCAAGTACTCAAGAGAATCGTTTGAATCTAACATCTATGGCACGAGCACTGAGAACCTCGCGAAAAACTCTACACAAACATCGAAAATTTCGACTGCAAATAGATGTAAATGATGAACTCGCTTGTTGGAGAGCTATTTGTAGGCAACCATACAAAGATAGACTTGGAGAAGATGTTAAAAAAATAATATATGAATATTGGAAAAACAATTCGCGTGTTTCATCGACTGCAAGACATGTGATGCGAAGAAGAATAGCACGAAATCAATACGAAGAACATGAAAAACATCTCTTGGAAACCACTCAAATAGAGTTATTCAACAAGTTCAAGAAGAGAATCGTCAAATTCAAGTTTCACTCAGTGATTTTGTTCAACAAAAACCATGGTATGTAAAACCTATCACCGTACGCAACACTTGTTGTTGCCGTTATCATGTGGAATTTGAGTTATATTATGACACATTCCTTGATTTCGGTAGAACATTATGGAAGGATTCACCTCCTCCTTCCACTATCCGTGAATTCATATCTCAAATTCTATGTGAAAGAGAAAGCTATGAACTATTTTACAAAAAGAAATGTGTTGGTGGTAAAAAATGCGATGATTGTGGAAATTTGACTAAATTTCAAAACAAATATCGTATTGATATAAATGATCAATTATTTTCCAACATGAAAGTGAAATGGAAGAGATATGAATATACCAATACATCGATTCAAGGTGCAGATAGTGTTAAAAGAATCGAATTACGAGAAGACGAAATTTTTCTAATAGACTTTTTGAGAAAGTTTGAAGCAGAAATTTACAAATACACCATGCATTCCCATAGAGCTCGATGGCAAGACTTGCAATTCAAAAAATCTCGTGAATTTTTCCCACCAGGAACCATTTTGTCAGTGATTGATTTTGCAGAAAACTACACATTTGTTCCACAAAAATAAATTCAGAGTGAATACTATCACTCTGACCAAGTCTCCATGCTCGTCCATATTCTATATAGACATGCTGAACAAAATGTCGATCATATAGAAAGCACGAGTGAAAATTGACGTATCATTAAAGAATATCACTTTTATATCAGTGACGATCGTACACATGATACATGTTTTGTACAACATTGTTTTGGAATAATTTATGATTCATTGAAAAATCGTGGAATAACATTCAATGAACATTGGATATGGTCAGACGGATGCGCAGGTCAATTCAAATCTGCACGATCATTTTTTTGGTTGTGTCATCTTCATAAGAAAACTTGCATTAAACATTGTTGGAATTTCTTTGAGACTGGCCATGGAAAAGGAGAACATGACGGTGCAGGAGCATGCATAAAACGAGTACTTCGAAGATATCAAATGAACCACTCTGTACGCCGACTTGTGAACGCTGAAGAAGTTTTTCAATGGTGCAAAACTGCTCTAAGCCATGAGATTAACCCATCAAGAGAAGTGCGAAGGTACATTCAATTTAATTTATATTGGAAATCTAATTTTAAACATTGTACATTTATCATGTAATGATTATTTTTAATTGTATTTTGATATCATATTTACAAATTCTTTTTCTAATTTTCCATATAAAGGTTTTTCTGGCATATTGGAATCGGAGACGTAAATAGATCAATTGAAAATGAAGTTGGAACAATAAAAGGGACTCGAAAATTGCATTCAATTCAAACAAAATTGTCCACAAATGTGTTTGCATTGGATAAAAGAAAATATTCTTGTTTTTGTGATGTTTTCATAGACAACACAAAATCCAATGACATCTGTGAAAACAAAATGTATGTGAACGATTGGAAACATACAGAGCTAAATACAAAGGGAAAAATGTCTATTGCAATGATTGAAGAAATGGAATCAGATGAAACTACAATATCATCCGATGGTGATCGAGTTTCTAATCTTGTTAGAGAAGGTAACATTTGAATTACTTTTTAATGATTTAAAGATCTACAAATAAATTTAAATATGCATAATTAAATGTTAAATTTATTTTATTGTGCAGGAGATGTTTTTGCTGTAATTGCACCTATTGACAACGATGAAAATGTGAAGTATTATTTGATGCGTTGCACTGAACGAAAAATGAAATTATTACAAGACTATAATGACCACGGATTTCAGTATGACAAAGGGTCTATTATACTGAAAGGTTATTTTTTCAAACAAACTCGTCAAAGTGGAGACTTTGTTTACTTCGAAGACTATGAACCTGATTCCATAAGTTGTCAATATAGTCACTTGGTGTGTGCAGCACGCATAAAGTTGATAGAAGTTCAATCAAAGAAAAATCAAAAATTAAGAAATGGAAAATGTCAAAATCCGATCATGAACGGATTATTGAGGATGGAATTCCATTAGAATTTTTTGAGTGAAGTGTCAGGACAACAATTTATTATCTTTTAAACCTTTCAGTACTCAACTAAAAATTGAACTGCTTATGTTATTTGTGGTTTGCAGATGTTACAAATTGTTTGGGTACAAGCACGTGCTCTAGTATCCACTGAAAGTAGTTTTTCTATACATGTGCATTGATTAAAAATGTTAAATATGTATTGGATATATATATTCTAAAATGAAATTAATTGTTCTTGTATATTAATTGTTCTTGTATATGTTCTCCGACCATATGGTACAAATTATTTCACTTTATTTTGTAAAGTCAGATTCGGTCCCCATATGGCCTAGCCTCCAAGGAACGGGATAACAAGTGGTTGTCCCCACTTGCCCGAATCTCGGCTTTTAAGTACAATTTTACTGTTTATGTCAAGCATCTTACATGATGTTCTAGCCAAAGATAGATTCTCTTTGTTTCAAGTTTCCAGTAAAAGTTGTCACCGAATGACCTGCTCGAACTCTTGTAGTAAACACCATACCTCATCTCTCTTGCTCTCCAATATTATTAGGTTTAATTATTATAACACAAAAATCGTTCTACGTTGTCAATAATTTTTTGCGCTTAGACTAAAATCAATGAACACTATTAATCCAATGTCTTTACACGTAATGTACCATCATACATGCAATTATATCAAATTAGAAATCAACATATATACAATGAAATCAATGGGGATTGTCTTGTTACAAGTAACATAATTTCAATTTACCATATGTGCAAATGTAGGTTGAAACCATCCAAAACTTTAAGTTGTAAATTGAAACCATCCAAAACTTTAAGTTTTAAAACCATTTTGATTATATATTGTGCATCATTAAAACATTTAACATTTAAAGTTCATTAAATATCACATGCAAAATGTAGATTGAAACCATCCAAAACTCGAGTTTTAAAAACTTCACATGCCATGCCAATTATAATTCAACAATCCAACAAAAACATTTAAAAAATTAAATATCACATGCCAAAGTCATTTCAAGTTTCCGGTAAAAGTTGTCACCGAATGACCTACTAGGATATTATAAATACTAACTTTGTAAGATCATTTGGCATTCGGAAAAATTCGAAAGTCTTAGACTGTCAATCAATTTAAAGTATCATTAACCCTAGGGAGTGTAAAATATTCAATGTAGGTTGGTGACGATGCTCAATCCTAGCTTGAAGCAGCGCCAATGACCAATTCTTTAATGAATTCCAATGCACTAGACCAAAGTTGGTTCAACCTACTTGGTTTTTCACCCAAGAAATTCCAAGGATGGACTTTCTAGACAAACTGCTGAAATTGAAAAGCTTGACATGGAGATACGACAAGGTGAACAAAGACTTCAGAAACTCTTTATGGAAAGGGCTCACTTGAAGGAAATAAGCACCACGTTGCAGGGTAAAGTCAAGAACATGGAAGATAAGATCAAGAGGGACTTTCTTGATCCGAAACATATTGGTTTGAAGAAAGAAAATGCATGTGTTGGCACACTTGGAAAAGAAGACGACCACACTAAGAGGATTGGTGCACTTCGTTTGGAAGGAGTCAATATATGTCGTATTGGAGCAATTAGACAGAATTCGAAAAGGAAAGAGCTTGAACCAATTCAAGCAGACCCAAGATCGAATTGTTCTATGGAGCTTCATGAGAAGAGATATGTGAAAAGCATTGTTAAGCCATGCCAATTATAATTCAACAATCCAACAAAAACATTTAAGAAATTAAATATCACATGCCAAAGTCGTTTCAAGTTTCCAGTAAAATTTGTCACCGAATGACCTACTAGGATATTATAAATACTAACTTTGTAAGATCATTTGGCATTCGGAAAAATTCGAAAGTCTTAGACTGTCAATCAATTTAAAGTATCATTCACCCTAGGGAGTGTAAAATATTCAATGTAGGTTGGTGACGAAGCTCACTCCTAGCTTGAAGCAGCGCCAATGACCAATTCTTTAATGAATTCCAATGCACTAGACCAACGTTGGTTCAACCTACTTGGTTTTTCACGCAAGAAATTCCAAGGATGGAATTTCTAGACAAACTGCTGAAATTGAAAATCTTGACATGGAGATACGACAAGGTGAACAAAGACTTCAGGAACTCTTTATGGAAAGGGCTCACTTGAAGGAAATAAGCACCACGTTGCAGGGTAAAGTCAAGAACATGGAAGATAAGATCAAGAGGGACTTTCTTGATCCGAAACCTATTGGCTTGAAGAAAGAAAATGCATGTGTTGGCACACTTGGAAAAGAAGACGACCACACTAAGAGGATTGGTGCACTTCATTTGGAAGGAGTCAATATATGTCGTATTGGAGCAATTAGACAGAATTCGAAAAGGAAAGAGCTTGAACCAATTCAAGCAGACCCAGGATCGAATTGTTCTATGGAGCTTCATGAGAAGAGATATGTGAAAAGCAATGTTAAGCCAAGGGATAGTTCGAAAGACATATTGGAAGAGGAAATTTTGAAGAAGATTGCGAAAGTAAGGCGCAAGACAAGGAGGAGGAATGATGATGAAAGTTCCTTGGACTTGAGATTCATGTCTACAACCGTACATGGGAAAAAGTTCTCTGCTTTGATAGACACGGGGGCTACCCATAGCTTCCTAAGTCAAAAGGCAGCTTCATCTCTTAAAAAGAGGAAGGCTAGCATCGAGAAAGAGTTGAGTGCTTTCAAGGCAGTCAACTCGAGGATAAAAGTAGCACGACTGGTGTCATGAAAAGCACACATGTGAGAGTAGGGTCATGGTTTGGAAAGATAGACTTAAGAGTCATTGACATGGATGATCATTCTATGATGGACCGTACCAATGATGGACCGAGACATTCTCTTAATTCTTGTGATCAATCTTAAACTATTTTATGAAAGATAGATAAACCATTTAAATATTTAGCTCAAACTCTTGTAGTAAACACCATACCTCAAGTCTCTCTTGCTCTCCAATATTCTTAGGTTTAGTTATTATAACACAAAAATCATTCTACATTGTCAATAATTTTTTGCGCTTACACTGAAATCAATGAACACTATTAATCCAATGACTTTACAAGTAATGTACCATCATACATGCAATTATATCAAATCAGAAATCAACATATACCGTAATGAAATCAATGGGGATTGTCTTGTTACAAGTAACATTTCAATTTACCACATGTGCAAATGTAGGTTCACATTCTATCATTCATGTAGTTTTAAAAACTTCAGATACCATTAGAATTATAATTCAACTATCCAACAAAAACATTTAACATTAAATATCACATGCCATGCCAATTATAATTCAACTATCCAACAAAAACATTTAACATATGTCCAAAAATATGTCCAAAAATATGTCCAAAAAACATATTGTAATAAAATATGTCCAAAAATTGTAAATCTCACTCAAGTATCAAACTGTATCAAGTTTAACATATTTTAAAACCATCTAAATTTTGAAATAAAATCAAATCTACTGTATATCTTGTCCATCAAATGGAGGATCTAGCCTCTGGGTCTCGATTAGCTCGCTATCTTGTAAAGGGAAAACCTACATACACAATGCACATGTACTTAAACATTAAAATTTGAAGTTTTAAAAATGAATGAGAATATATATATCTAGAACTTCATGTAAAAAACAAAATATAACAAAAAATTCACGCAATACCTCGTAAGGTTGCCTCTCCATTTGATGGACATGATCTGCCATAGAAACATCTCCAGTGGTAACCTGTACAATATACATGTACAGTTAAATATAAATATATATATATACATAAATAATTTATATAAATTAAAAACTTTCAAATGAAAATGCATGTCTACATATATAAACTTATTTGAACAATAATATTAAAAAAAAGAACTAAAGACAACTTC
Organism: Pinus albicaulis; assembly: GCA_034641835.2. Taxonomy (NCBI): domain Eukaryota; kingdom Viridiplantae; phylum Streptophyta; class Pinopsida; order Pinales; family Pinaceae; genus Pinus; species Pinus albicaulis. Next base: position 47,360 of record JAXQQM020071060.1, on the reverse strand, counting down.
TTCAAATGCTGTGGATGTTCCTATCTCCGTCGCTAAAGTCCTTGGATTAAAAAAATCTTCTATACGAACCTAAATTCAAAAAATTTTAAATAACTCAAAATATAGATCTCTCTCTATATATCTCAATTTTTAATGGAACTTTTTGAGGTAACATAAATTTTGAACTTGTGAAAAATTGTCCATACTTTTACATCTCCCAATGAAGTAGAAGGTATATCTCCTAAAGAAGAAGAAGGTACCGACATCCCAAAAACATCAGACGGAATCGGTACCTGTTAAAACATTTTATCGAATTATATATATACATACATGTACATGTGTGGCAACAATTATTTATTTTAGAGTCACTTAAAAAACACTAACATACATGTGCCAACATATCATGATGGGCAGACCCATCTACATCGTTTGAGCCAAAGGTCCCGAACGTAATATTAACATTTTCATCACGCATCATGCAAGAGAACTGCAAATGGTGTTTTAACATATAATCATACATTTTTGTTAGATTAATGTACACATACAAATAAATGTATACATGTGTACATACACATGTATTTATTACAAATTGTACACATGTATATGTAAATATAATTTCAAACCCCAAGGTCACTAACACATACCGTTCTGGTGCCCTCTTCCTCACGAAAAATTAGGTCTTGCAGACCATTGCGACAATTTATTGCGTATGTTCGGAGATCTTCAACATTCATGTTGTAAATCTCCTCATCTGTATGATAAACAAAATTGGCACGTGCATTTTCACGTGCTCTTTGTCGATTTAAGCCAATATCGACTCCACTCAATCCGCTATGAACATTTTCGATCATAACATCTCTTGCTTCACAACTTATTTGAGAAGTCGCATCCATCTCCGATCGTAGGGTTTTGACTCGAGACGGTCGACTCACCAATGGCGGCTCAGGGCGAGGCAACTCCACATCTCACTTAGCGCCCTTACGTTGATATAATCGACCTCTCCCTGGGCCAAAAAATTCTGAAGGAAGGTCATTGTAGTCGGGTTTCATACCCAAAAAAAATTCTGCATAAAACATTTGTGCAAAATAAAGAGGAACCTCATCGTTCCATGGAAGCCTTCCAAAGGTCGCAAGATGTCGACTATACAAATATTTTGCTTTGTCTGGGTGCTTGAAATACTGCACCTTCAACATCTTTCTTTTTAGCCCTTCCTTATAATTAAACATTGACTTAGCATCATCTCTTGAAACACTTTTTTTTATGTCCTGCCATTTATCGGGACCTATCACTGTTTCTCTTCTCTTTCTCATCACTTCTACAAACGAATCAGTGGTTGGCCCCAAATCTTTGTACACTTTTACCATTTCACTTAATGAATGTGTAACTATTTCTAGGCTTTGTCTACTCTCAGCAGGTAGAGACAAAGACTCCAGATCTCTTTGCAATTTTGCATGAAGGCTTTGACACCTTTGTAAGGTGCATTCCGCCATGTTCGTTTCCCATGGTATATCAGTAATCTCAGCCGGATAAGTTGTGCTGGGTTGACAGCCTTCTTCTTCAATGTAGTGCGCTGCCCTGCGTCTTTTTTGACCACTGGCTCGAACATTTTCAGCCTCTGCATCAATATATATAAAATTTTGTATATTAGAAAAAACACGTGTAAAAAAAGTTGTACAAATTTAATGAAAAAATATTGAAATTGATGGCAACCTTGATGTTGTTGGTTAACATCATCTCCAACATGACCCTACTGAGAACCAACCCCAGAATGACGCTGCTGAGAACCAGACCCACAGTGACCCTGTTGATAACCAGCAGCCGTTGATTGGCCTTCGGGGGAATAAATATCACCCCCTTCCCGCAACTTGCTACCACTCATACCTCGACCGGTTGAACCTTGGCCACGCTCCATGGATGGAGTAGAAACCCTTCTCCTCTTGCCTCCTAGAAATTAAAATATGAAACTTATTAACAACTAACTTCACTCACAAAGTTAATAAAAAAATCAATTCCATATGTACACACATGTATGGAGATTTAAGATTATATTTAAATACCGTGAACATCCTCCGATCCCTGAGCCTCCATATGGGATTCGGTTGATCTTCGTCTTTCATCCTCCATGATATATATCTATTGGTCGACATTCACAAAATATATTTCAAAAAATCAATACCTCAGAGTAAAATCCAATTTGGGGATGTTAAATCCAATATGTTCTATATTTCTTACATTTCAGCCCTCCTATTTTTCTTTCCAACCAAGGTTTATAAAATAACATGAGAAGCAACATGACACTTAGAACAATCATTTTCATTATCTATATGGAAGGCAAGAATGATTATATCCCCTTGAGCTTAAGCTTATGTAGTTTGTCAATTTTTATCATATATTTTTTGGTAAGTGTAAATGTTTTTTTTATCTATAGTACAAGTCATGAGTTCCCTAATTTTACCTTATGTAAAGCATGATTCTAGGATTACTAAAATTTGTACTTGGTTTTTTAAGAATATATCAATAAAGTTTTTGAGAAGCAAATATGGCTTGTTCCTTAGAATTTGGCACTTTGAATTTCCTTCCCCATATTTCTTGTTAATGATTATAACCTTAAAATGGCTAATATTGGTTTGTCATCATCATCTAAAAATGATAGATGAAAATTTACCATGTCAATCATCATCACTTCACACCATCTCATACATGACCCCTTCTACATATTATATGCATGAATTTTTGAAATGTCATCCTCTCTACCTATCCCATGAATGATTGTGACAACAGGTGAATAAAATACAATTTATAAGCAGAAGATAGTTTCTAGTTTGTCCTCCTCCATCCGCCCCATAGCTAGTGATTTCTCAATTTTCCACTTCCAACTTTCTATTCTCAAAATTCATTAGCAGCTAATTTTATCGATAGCCACACCACTATACATATAATTATCATATACACTACTACATTAATGAACTCTACGTTGTTTTTTATTGTAAAGTCCAATAACAAACAATGTTAATTGAGTTTAGTAGTGTATATAACAATTTATTTGACTTCCAGGTGTGTTGTGACTATTAGTAGAATTAACTACCAAAATGAATTTCCAAAATAAAATGTTGGAAGAGAAAAAATAGGCAATCACTGGATATGGAGTGCGTGGAGGAGGACAAACTTATAGTGATCCCTTCCTTATCAAATTTCCTTTATTCACCTAATTTCACAATCAATCATGGTCTAGATAGAAGGGATGACCTACCATAAATTCAATCATATAATGTGTAGAAGGGTCATATGTAGATGGTGTGAAACGATGATTACAAACATGATAATTTTTCATCTACTAGGTCATTTTGAGATGATGATTACAAACCAGTGCTAGCCCATTAAAGGTTATAATCATTTGTGCCTAATGTGGGGTGGACAATTTAAATCAAGTTCGTATCAAAGAACAATTTAGCTCATTTTAGTCAAGGTTAGTTAGAAGAATTAGCTATTGGTTTCTACCTTCAATTTCCTCTGAAAATGAATGTGTACGTGCTTTTGAGAGACATTATAGACATTAGAGGAACAAGGTCCAAATTTTTGATGAAAATGTGCTATGAAAGTAAAGGGTTTTAAAGGCAAGCATGTACAAGGCATAGTTGAGCCAAATTTTCTTCAAGAAGGGCCTAATTATTTGGGTCTTGGTTATGGAAAACATGGAAAATGCTAAGCCAAGGAGGCTTGTGAGGTTTGTGTTCATGATGAATGGAACATGTACATAGTTTACCTTAAAGTTGTTGTGTTTTACTGATATTAAAATGAAGAACTTCTATTTAGATCCATTCCAGAGATTGACTGCAGGGGCATTTACTAGATATGTCACCTTTCATAAAAGATGAGATCCAGAGGCTACCTGGCCCTTTACAGACTCTGCCTATAGAACTTGTAGAAGCAAACACTAGAGGCATTAACAATATCAAAGAACGTTTTCATGCTCAGACATGGGAATGTGTCTCTTTCCCTACGCAAAAAAATAGTTCTTGAGGTAGTTAATCTTCATAGACAGGTCATCAAGCAAGTCAATGTGATCATCCCTCCTTCCCTCCCTTCTAAAATAATTATGTTTTGCGGGTCAAAAAGCCAAAATATGGAGACAATTATCACCAAATCCAACGTATGATTATGCATGATGGAGAATATCTAGTGCTTTCCCTTGTTAAATATATTAACAAGGGAAAGCGCTAGAGATTCTCCATCATGCATAATCGTACGTTGATGCTTATAGAGTGAAAAAACTAAAAGAATCAACTTGTAGGGTCATTTTAATGGGGGGTGGAGAATTCAAGTCTTTGCAAATTCAAAGTATGGTGCATGTTGCATGAAGCAAGATGTTGAAAGTAGAGTTATGTTAGACACTTAAATGCAACAAATATGGAAATTTGTACATGAGCTCTATTATTTGACTTAAGAGTCAGTTGTTTGAAAAGGCATGTTTTGTCAACTTGTGTTTGGTTGATGGTTTTGTACACCAATATGTAAGAGTACATGGGCATATTCACATGATGTGAATTTTTTTTTTCTTTGAAGGAGAAAAATGATGTGTTTTCAGTTTGATGGTTTTGTTTGTGACAAGACGTCACAATATTTTGCGAAGGTCCACTCTTTAGCGAGAGCCTCATGATTACAACCTATCTGTGAGAATCAAATGGGAGTGCATCCTTATTTTGAAAACAAGTAGGATTCTAAGCTACCTAGGACTCAAACCATCATTTTTAAATTTGAAATATAATGGTGTTGTTTCAATTCCTGAATCCACAACCCTACCACATGAAATCAATAATCTAATTACACATGAAATAAATAGTTATTTTCTCCAAAATTAAAAATATAACTTAAAACTAAATTCAACATAGCTGAAAGAAAAAGAAGCGCCATTGAAATGGTTTGCTGACAAATGGTTAGATTTCTTATCCAATTAAGGCCTAGCATGTATTTTGATGTTTCATTAATTTCTTTGCAAATTCAAAGTATGGTGCATGTTGCACGAAGCAAGATGTTGAAAGTACATGAGCTCTATTATTTGACTTAAGAGGCAGTTGTTTGAAGAGGCATGTTTTGTCAACTTGTGTTTGGTTGATGGTTTTGTACACTAATATGTAAGAGTACATGGACATATTCACATGATGTGAATTTTTTTTTTCTTTGAAGGAGAAAAATGATGTGTTTTCAATTTGATGGTTTTGTTTGTGACAAGATGTCACAAGATTTTGCGAAGGTCCACTCATTAGCGAGAGCCTCGTGATTACAACCTATCCGTGAGAATCAAATGGGAGTGCATCCTTATTTTGAAAACAAGTAGGATTCTAAGCTACCTAGGACTCAAACCATCATTTTTAAATTTGAAATATAATTTGGTGTTGTTTCAATGCCTGAATCCACAACCCTAACACATGAAATCACTAATCTAATTACACATGAAATAAATAGTTATTTTCTCCAAAATAAAAAATATAACTAAAAACTAAATTCAACATAGTTGAAAGAAAAAGAAGCGCCATTGAAATGGTTTGCTGACAAATGGTTAGATTTCTTATCCAATTAAGGCCTATCATGTATTTTGATGTTTCATTAATTTCTTTGCAAATTCAAAGTATGGTGCATGTTGCATGAAGCAAGATGTTGAAAGTACATGAGCTCTATTATTTGACTTAAGAGTCGGTTGTTTGAAGAGGCATGTTTTGTCAACTTGTGTTTGGTTTATGGTTTTGTACACCAATATGTAAGAGTACATGGACATATTCACATGATGTGAATTTTTTTTTTTCTTTGAAGGAGAAAAATGATGTGTTTTCAGTTTGATGGTTTTGTTTGTGACAAGACGTCACAAGATTTTGCGAAGGTCCACTCTTGAGCGAGAGCCTCATGATTACAACCTATTCGTGAGAATCAAATGGGAGTGCATCCTTATTTTGAAGAAGAAATTTCAATAGGCTTTAGGAAATTTAATTTCAAGTCATTTAATTTCACTAGAAATAATTCAGAGGTACATGAAATGAATAGTATTTAGGAAGAACAATAGTCCCTCATGGAATATGAAGAAAGTAGCCACCTCATTTTGTATATATGCATGCTTTGAGTTACTCCTCAAAAAATTTCAAAACATGTGTATTTATTACTCTACCCATCCCGATTTTCATAGGATCGATAGCACATACATTTCTATATGCCCTAGTTGTTGTAAGGCCTAATTATTTCATCACTTTCAAAGGAATTACATCAGTTGTTTCTCCTAAATCTAGCATATAGTCGTGTAATAATATTTTATTTATTAGTAGGAATATATGAAAATGTTTATGAATTACATTTTTATTCCCTTGATTCATCTTTTATAACTCTATAGGATAATCCTCAAAAGTAGGGTCATCTACTTCATCAAATTTTAAGAACTTCTTAACCTTATATCTTTATTTCATATTTGCATAACTTCCAAAAATGGGATAGAAACAAGATATTTTCCAAGTGTTGAAGTAAACCAACATTAATTTCATTGTACACTCTTTATATAGGTATGGTTGAATGTTGTACATCTAGTACATAGATCAATTTGTTGTTTTCATCGTTTACTCTTAAAAATTATTTGAAGTGGGAGCAAAGAGTTGGTTTCTTCCTAGGTTGGCTTACATTTCCTTTAATATGTGATCCATCCCTTTCTCTAATTCATATTTTTATCTCTTCTATTAATTATATGTTATTCTTTCTATGTATTGTTAGTACAAGGGGGTGAAATAATTTCTTATCATTTTCTAAGTGGTGAGGTCGTTTGAATCTCCAATAGTTGTGTTGGTGTGGTGGGAACCATGCTAGGAGTTGGGCATTCCATTGATATGGTCAAGGTAATTAGTGTATGAGGAGCATCCAAAATTAGGCGGATTGGGATCTTGATGAGGGGGATATGTCACTTGATGCATGCAGTGATGATGGTATTTGATGAGTAAAGGACACATATAGATGAGATGAGTGTCTTTAACATAGAGAACTCAAGGGCATGCCATATACTAATTAACCGAGTTCGTGACATAATAAATGGTGGAAGAGGAATCATCAACATATGAGGTTGGTGTAAGTGGTGGTGCTACTATTGATGCATGATGTATGGTGACCAACACATCTTGATATCGTCGGAGATTGAGACAATGTTGTGTATAATGTTTGTGTTTCACATAAATAGACAAGAGGTCGTTGGTTCTTAAACCCTTAGTACGTGATGAGGTGGCAACATCACATGATGGAGTGGGGAGAAATGGGGGTGCTTAAGGGGTATGAAGGATACCCTTCAACTCATGAAGCATGGGGCATGAATTGGTGGGATGACCTAATGTGTCTCAAAGGGCACACGGGGGACTAACCTTAGGGGTATTTTTGGTTGAAGGTTCTTTCTAAAATAAAAATTATAAATAACTATGGAAACTTGCATTAACATGTGTGTGTGTGTGTGTGTGATCCTAAAAATACTTAGTCCACCAAGAATAAATATACTTGGAAAATATAACCAAATATATAATCAAAATTAATTTGTGAAATACAACCAACAATATAATTGAAATTACAGGTATGAGCTAAAAGTAAACTATGAAAATGATATTGTATAACAAATTATCCTACAAAAATTATTGTAGAAAATTTTCAAAATTGAAATGCAACCTTAAATTCCTTGCATTCTTTCATCAACTTTGTTAATAATTGAATAGTCTACTAGTTGACTATATTACCAACTGCAATGAATATTGTCTTTTCCTAATGTTCATTGTGAAAATGGATCCTCACGTTAATGTGATACCTGATCTTTTTCATCTCTCAAGTTACTAGGTCAAAGCATCCTAATGGGTAAATTAATTGTGAGATAAATTACTTGCATTAAATGTCAATCCAGGTTCTTATACTTCTAAAGTACACTTGCACAATATATGCTAAGCAATTAACTCTAAATCAAAAATGGAAATTAACCTATGGAAATGATTGCAATACTCAAAGAAAACCAATTAATGAAAATATCTAAATGAGCACAAACACGTTATTTATCAAAGACTACATATATCAAAGCATCGAATTCAGAACTTGAAACAAATTATTCTAATTCTATACTATGAAAGCTTTTTGAAATTTGATTCTATCAAACATAAAGGTAAATCCTATTCTATTGGACTTGGAAATTAATTTGATCTATTGAACTTGAAAGCAATTCTAAGCTCTTGAATTTGAAAGAAATTCTAATCTAGTGAAATTAAATGACTTGAAATTAAATTTCCTAAAGACTATTGAAATTTAATTTTTTTTCTTTGAAGGAGAAAAATGATGTGTTTTCAGTTTGATGGCATAATATACCAAGATATGTGTTTTTTTTTCTTTGAAGGAGAAAAATGATGTGTTTCCAGTTTGATGGCATAATATACCAAGATATGTGTTTTTTTTTCTTTGAAGGAGAAAAATGATGTGTTTCCAGACAAATTTTCTTGAAATGATTTAAAGAAGTCTTTCTTTATGTGATAATGAGAAAGTTCAAGCAAATGAAAATTTATTATATTTTTGGATCACTCTTACATCATCTTAGTCTTAAAAAATCAAATAATTTCTAACCTTACAACTAAAATAATATTTTTTTCATAATTAATAAATTATTTATTTAAAATAATTAAATAAATTTGACATGCACAATCTTTTTATTATATTTTAAATTTGTTACTTCTACTCTATTTTTACATCAATAATATATAATCTCAGTTTGAAAACATGCAAATATTTTTTTTAATTTGCTACTTTTAAATCGCTAATACATATTCTCAAAAAACATGCAAATAGGTTTTGGTATTATATCTAAAAATATGGCATCAAACACAGCTGATTTAATGTTGCCTTTGGGTTCCTAAACACCATTTAAATTCAGATCACACTATTTTTCTAACCTGTTTGATTTAACTACCTGGTTTGGGTTCATAAACTCCATTTCATTCACAGCACACGATTTTTCCTGATACTATTTTTCTAACCTGTTTGATTTAACTACCTGGTTTGGGTTCATAAACTCCATTTCATTCACAGCACACGATTTTGCCTGATTCGCAAGTCGAACTGTTTTCAGATTCTTATCCTTTCGAAGTTTTAGAGATGAGGCAAAATATAGGAACTCTCCGCTTTCACTTCTAGTAACTTCTAAATTTATTAAATTTGAAACTTTAACTTTTCAAACTTTTCAGTTTCTCTTTTGAATTTTTTGTTTGCAATTTTGTAACTGGAAAATTTAGCTCTCATTCGATTGATCATCTACTTCATAGATGCAACTACATTCCCTATTCGAATTGGCAAAGATTTGTCAAAACTTGTAAATATCTACCCACAGGTGACTGGTCTGTTGGCACACTGAAATGACCAAACTTGTGTAACATTTGGATCCCAAATTCAGAACTCTCCAAGTATTTCTGGGTGAGGCAAGGTGTTGGTGCCTTTGATGACAGAGACACCTCCTTTATAGCACAAATACTTAGCCTAGAGACAATTGTAAATATTATTTGCAGAGACAAAAAGAGAGAGAGATCTAAAAATGACATTTGAGTTTCCCTTGTTCGAGTATTCTTATACTCTCTGAAATTGAAAAGTACAGGTAACTGAACAAACCCATTTCCATATGTGATAGTTACATGGCAGGTGATAGATGACAAACTCATGATAAAAACGAAGCACATGGAATGAGTAAACGATGGCAGACGTAGGAAGACACTGATTTTTTAACGATATGACATAGCAGATTTTAAATCGATGGCGCCGTAACACCACCAAAGAAGAAGCCACCATTGCGGTAATCGCCTCATTCGTACACACAATTACCACTCAAGACAGATCACAAAATAACTGCTAATCAGCTCGACCGCAAGAATTCGGCACCGCCTCGAATTTATTATATAGTGTTAACGCTGCATCACAACTAGCAGTAAATTGCGCGCCAACAATGAAAACAAGAATCTTTATCGTCATGCGTTTATATAAAAAAGAACAATAACTCCCATTATTTCCGTTTCAAACCTCCGGCAAAAATTCTTTTTTTGTTGCGCGTCACCGTGCCGCCACCGAACGGTGACTAAAAGTTCGCTCGAACTTATAAAATGTTCGCCGAACTATTGCCGAAAAAATTTCCGCCCCCGATTTCACAAAAGTGTAACCGAGCAGTTTCACGTTTCCGCCCATAAATTAGTGCCCAATCTATACATCTCCATGTTTCTTGTTATGGTTGAATGGTCAACTGGATTAGGCATGATCCTCCGAAGGTGGAAGAAGTTCTTCTGTAGTGTTTCCATAGAAACTAAAATCATGGTCTCGGCTGAGGTACACCTCGGCTGATCAATGGGATGATGGTTTAGATGCATTGTTGATCAATTAAATCCCAAATTTTTATATTTTTTCATGCTCCAACTTACCCTGGACCTCATACGAAGAATGGGTAACTTCTTTTGCCTCACATAGGTATCATATTGTGTATTAATCACCATCGACTAGGTAAAAAATCTTTACCAAACGTTCTCTAACTTTTCAAATCTCTAATTTTTCCCTACAGTACAATACTTTAGTAATAGCTTTCCCTTTCTATTTATTGCTAGATATACCATCATACTACTCATCTAAACTAAACATCCTTTTCATATCCTATATACAACTGAGGATAGGTTGAAGAGAAATGATGGTGGTGGCAGAAGATGTGAAGGTAGGATGCACCAATTCGTTTTTATTTTCATTTTCCGCATTAGGCTAAGATCATATGCATGGTTATATAAGAATTACGTGATGTTCCTCACTGATTAATCAACCTTGATAAAGTAAATTTTTCCCATGTCCTCAACAATTAGGTCGATATAATGGGCAACACCGGAAGTCCAAATTAATGCGGGGTGTTTCTCCATTAACATCTTGTCAATGTCCACATAATTAGAACTAGAAGCATTATCTATTATGACGTGTACAAAATGTTGCACATGTATCTTTTGGATAAATGCATTCAAAAATTCATATAACAATGCCCCATATTTTATTTATGCAATTGCGTAACTAGATTTAATAAACATTGTTCCTTTGGAACAATAAACTGAAAAAGTTAGGAGGGTCTTACTCTTCCTATCTATTAGCACCCAAAATGGACCCTAGGTTGAAAAGGGAAAAATAGGGTAACAACTAAACCACGCTCAACCTTGTAGCTAGCCCTGCAAGGACAGGAGAGGGCTCTCTCCGTGAAAGTATATTCAATAAAATACAACAATGGACTGATATTAGGGTAGGTAAAATGATGGGAAAAGGTTTAATAAATGAATGAAATTTTCAGGGATGTGTGGGATATAAAAGGGACAGTTGAAACCGAGGAATTAAATTAGGACACAGGGTATTTCATGGGGCAAGATAGGTAGGAAACTTTAGCAATTATAGTTTAATAAGGATGGGATGGAAAGACTAGTGAGGAGCTGAAACGGGCACAATAAATGGATCCTTTTCAAACAAAATAAAAACATAGAGTATGAATGATTTCCCAAGGCAGGGCATGAAAAATGGATCCTACCTTTCTATCTTGAAAGCATTCTAAAGGAAATGGTTATGGATGAGAGGTGAAACATAACAATTTACATATGAAACAAAGGAGATAAACAAATGCTAGATCTCATACCACATGGATCCCACAAACCAGAGTTGCACCTCTTATTAATCCCTCTCATACTGTACAATGATGCGCAGAGCGTTTCTTCAACACTATTCCCCTACTTCTGAATTACAGACTTCAGACCCTTTACAAATGATTTACAATTACATTAAATACACTAAAATGCGGGAACAGAGATCCATAGAAAAAAGGGAGTTTTTCTAACAGCTGAAGAACTGAAAAATAATCATAGAAAAGAAATCTAACAATCTTCCCTAAAGGAGGAACAATATTACATTTTCTTTACTTGGGCAGATTTACAATTTCGCTGTTGAATGATAAATAGGAAATTTGAGGAGAAAATCCCTATCTTTACGCTGCTGTAGAAATATTTTTTTTATTTAGCTCCCGGCCAGCTGACTGTTTTCTTTTCTTTCCATTATTCATTTGCATAAACTAACTTTTCAATAAAATGCTATTTGAAACAAAACTAAAAATAAATTATGCTTTTGGTGAAGGGAAATTGATTTTTTTTACTAGAGGGAACAAAGGGAAAAGAGGCGGGACCCGCATTGCAATCAGAATCGGAAGGGGTAGGACAGGGAATATAATATTTAACAAAACTATGTAATATGCCATGCGATGCGTAAGATTAATCGGAATCGGAATCGGGCTTGGGAGTGGGCGTATAGGTTTTATCCAATGCGATTGAAGGGGGAAGTCCTTATGCAACAGAATAAACGAAATATTGAACTTTACAAAGAAATAAACCCCTTTTATTATGAAGTAAGTCGAAATTTTATGACGTGGGCCCGAGGTTCAATCGGAATCAGAAATCGGAGGGGAGTGGAGGCGAAAAGTATATGAAACATGGTAATATGTTATGTGACGGTGCCATTGCAATCGACGTTCGAAACCAAAACTTTCGATGCAATTGGGGGAAGTAGCCTTTGTAATAAACAAAATAAACAAAATTTAAATTTTGCAAAGGAAAAGGGCTTTTTGTAATGAATGGGCGAAGAATATTACATGGCAGGGCTAGGAAATACAATTTCAATTGGAATCAGGCGAGGGAGTGGGTGAATTACATAACAAAATCGCCGATGTGATTGAGAGGAGGCGATGAACCGTGGGCCGTCCGATCAGCGGGAACAAATCCACGGCGCGGGAATAATCAAGAGGGGCTCTTTGGAAGTGTTGATGGGAATGTTCTGATTAGCTATGAGCCATCGGATCGGGTCAAAAAATCGACGGTGGGGATGTTTGCGGGTGGGTTTGATCGAGGGATATTACAATTGGGAGTGTTAATTGAATCACATCGGAAGTTTGGAAAAGGGCCAATCGGGGCATGCAATAAAAATGTTGTGATTGCGATAGAAAGGGACTTAAGGTGGCAGGGTTTATATGATATAAAACTTTATTATAAAGTTTTATTACAAAGTATCACAGTATGGTGGGGAAGTGGTTTGGAACGGCGAGGGGGGGGGGGTAATTATAATATGAAATTTGATTTTATTATAAAGTTCTATGGTATGGAGGGGAAGTGGTTATGCATAAATCATATTTTTGTGTTAAATAATTTTATAATGCGATTTTATAATCAGAGGGAGGAAAAGGGGATTTTATAAGGAAAAAATTAAACTTTAAACATAAAGTTTAAGGGAAAGTGGGAGATAGGGATTATTTGAGGATATAGGGGACTTTTACTTCACTTAAGCATAAATTTCAATCCAGAAGTCAGTTTTAAGAGTGTAATATACCATTGGAAAGCTCTTTCAGGGCTGTTTCTGATGGATCTTCTTGGAAGATGCTTTGGTGCTGAACATGTTGTGGAAAAATTCTCTGAAGGAAGAGTGATGACTTTTGTGGAGAAAACAACTTCTAAATTGCAACTTATTACATATTATGATATAAAATTACATAATGAATGATAATAAAGGAAAAATATCATGTTTTCACATCAAAACATGGTTTTGAGCTGAAAATTACATCGAGCTGAATAAAATATCTCTTTGATCTTCCAGGTGCTGTGACTTTGAGTTTATTGACTTCCTCATGACCTTGCTAATATTTATTGACACTTGACTCAATAATTTGACCATGGTGAGACCCTAGAAACTAATGAGACCCATCCTATGACCTAATGACATGATTTTTTGAAAGTGAAAGTGACTCATTGCCAAAGACCATAGAAAGGAGAATCAACAAGTACCTCATGAGGGAAAACTAATGAAAAATTACTACCATCAATGAATCCATGACCTAGCGGAATGGTGAAATTTATTCAGTATGAAACTGCTAATATGCAAATGAAAAAGAGCAGTTTTGATCACTGATGGCGGTATGACTATACTGACACTAACATTGGCTCCAATGGGGATGGTAGCTCCTTGGCGGTGCCAATAACACCGTAGACCAAGTAGCCTTATCCATTGGGCATGGAGTTAAAACACTAAAAACTGACATTATGAAGATTGACTCTAACTCAACACTAAGACTGGAAACTGAAATAAAACCAAACCATGCACATATCATCCAAGTTTTATAGCCTTCACCTCGGGCCCCAAACTTGAATGATTGTGTACTTGAACTCTGATAAAAAATAACATGGTATATACAATGATGATGACATAGATTTTGATCCATTGTCTTCAACAATGGTAGTGCTTCAAAATCCTACCATTTACTACTCCTCCAGGGCAATATTGTCCATCCATTTCTGAAAGCAAGAAGGCATTATGTCCCTTGTATGCTGAAATTCTGTATGGCCCTTTCCAAAGGTTGTCAAACTTGCCATGATTCCCTTTGTATTCATTCCTTGCATCCCATTTCAACACTACATCATCGAGATGAAGCTTTTCTTCTTTAGTCTTTCGGTCATAGATCTTTTTAATCTTCTCCTGCAACTGAATCACATTCTATGACACTTCTTCTCTTGTTTGCTGAAGGTGGATCATCTGATTGATCCTTCGCTGATTGTCATCGTCCTCGCTGCCAACTTCTTGCAATAATATCATAACTGGGACTGTAAGAGATGTGGGAAAGACAACATCAGTTCAATAAAATAATTCAAAAGGTGACATACCTATTGATTTCTTACTTATAACTTTGTCTGCCCACAGAGCGTTGATGAGCTTGCGGTGCCAGTTTCTTTTGTTAGCCTCCAACATTTTCTTAATTATACTTATCATCGATTTTTTCGATGACTCCTCCAGGCCATTTATTTGTGGATAATACATTGTCGAATGGCCCAGCACGATGTTGTATTTGTCACAGAAATTGACCTCTTCTTGGATCGGAACACTGCTCCATTATCTGTTACAATTTTACATGGGAAGCCAACGCGAGATAAAATATTCAATTCAAGGAATTGAATAATTACCATGTCAATTTCTTGCCTTGATGGGATGGCCTTGATCCATTTCATAAAGTAATCTGTCCCTATCAATATCCATTGGTATTGTGCTGAGGACGCGGGATGTATTTCTCCTATGAAATCAAGCCCCCACTACTGAAATGGAGCGTTCACTGAAACTGGTTTTAAAGGAAGTGGAAGAAATTTCTTCTTCCCTTGGAAAATTTGGCATTCATGACAATTCATCACTATTTTATATAAATTAGGAAATAATGTGGGCCAATAATACCCTGCTCTATATACCTTGTTAGCTGTAGTCTTCCAAAAATAATGACCCCCACAATCACCTTTGTGGAAATCATGCATTACCTTCTACGCCTCTTCTTCAACCAAAAAATGAAGCAGAACACCTCCTAGATATTTACAATACAGAACATTGTTTAAAATAAAATATTTAGCAGATTTAAGTTTCAAAGATCTACCTTTACTCTTAGACATTCCTGGAGGAGGTGACAGATGCTGAAGGACATAAAAAATATCTGAATACCATGGGGATTGTAGAAAAATATCTGAAATCAGAATGAGAAAACCTTCATCTTCATCCTCAGATATTGTTGTAATAAGGTTTATATCCAGGGCACGGAGATTTGATTGGGCCATCAATTTTTCCAAGCCTCGGCCTTTGATCAATTTCATGGGCTTGATCTCCATGTTGTACTCCAACATAGCGATTATCCATTTACCTCTTTGACCTTCTGTATCAGTTTGCATCAACACATCCTTCACTGCTGCATTAGGGACATATGCTATAGTATGTGAATGCAGAATATAGACCCTAAAATCCTTCAATACCTTTATAAGAGCGAATGCTTGTTTTTCAATAATACTATACCTTAAAGCAGCATCTCTAATAGTTCTACTGAAAAAGGAAATTGGCTTTTCTACCTCATCTCTCTTTTGCATTAAAACAACAGCCAGAGTATGCTTATATGCAAACGAAAATATGATAAAATCTTGAGTATACTTGGGACTAATAAAAACTGTGGCATTGGACAAAGCAAACTTTACCAAATTGAATGACTTGATAGCCTCCTCACTCCATTTAACAGTGTTGTCCTTCTTCAACATATTCTTCATTTCTCTCAAATGTTCAGCCAAGTTAGGTATAAATCTGCCCAAAAAATTCATCTTACCATTGAAGGCCTGAATCTCTTTCTTATTTCGTGGAAGATCTATGAGCTGAATTGCCTCCACTCTAGCTGGATCGATGCGAATACCATTTTTAGAGATGATATGCCCCAGCAATTTTCCTTCATCCATGGAAAAGAGACTCTTTTTGGTATTGAGAGAAATCCCAAATTTTCTGCAACGCTAAAAGACAACTCTCAAATGGTGCAAATGCTCATCATCTGATTTTGAAAACACTGTCAAATCATCCAAATAAACGACAAGAAAAACATCTTTTTCATTTGCAAAAGAAATGTCCATTGCACGCTGGAAAGTAGCTCCAGCATTCTTCAGTCCAAATGACATTTTAGCATACTGAAAAGTTCCCCAGGGTGTTGTGAAGGCTGTTTTATCTTGGTCCTTCTCATGCACCAGGATTTGGTTGTAGCCTGAGTAGCCATCAAGTAGTGACATCTTGGATGCTCCAACTACTCTCTGCAGAATATGGTCAATTTTCACAAGTGAATAATTATCCTTTAAGGATGCCTTATTCAAATTCCGAAAATCTATAGACAATATTATCTCTCTAGTCTTCTTACGCACCAAGACCAAATTTGAAATCCAGTCAGAAAATCTAATGGGAACTATGATACCTGATTTGTACAACCTATTTACCTCTTTTTCAATGGATGGAAGCAGCTTCGGATTGATTCTTGTTAGCTTTTTTCTGAATGGCCTTTGATCCGGCTTGATAGGAATAATATTCTGGATTATGTTCTTATCATACACTTTCAAATCTGAATAATCCCATCCAAACACATCATAAAATTCAAAAAGAAACTTAACATACTTCTCCTTTACCTCAAGTGACAATGCCTTTGACAACTTCACGAACTTGGGCTGGTCAAGTGTTCCAAGATTCACATCTTCAACTCCTTTCTCGGTGGGCACCAAGCTTGGTTTCTTTGCAACAACATCCTGATCAAAAAGCTCCTTTAGAGGTATGAGACCTCTAGGAATTACGTTATCCTTTAGCTGCAGTATGCCCATCTGTTTTTCTTCCATCTCCTGATCATCAACCTCATACTCACCTTCTATTGGAGTGTCTTTGAATTTTCCATCACCCTGCAAAAATGCATTAATCTCATTATCATCCCAAAACACTTGCCAATACCTTAAGTTGTCTGAAACAGTAGGCCTATGTTTGACATGGATCTCAAAACTATTGTTGGATTTCATCGGAATCTTCAAGTTGCTAGTAGTAGTGGCAAGAGCCTCAACAATAATGTTCTGCATCCCTGGTGCTGCTGTGTAGGTGTACTCTAGGAAGGTCTTCAAGATATCCAAGACTGCATTTCTGTATGCCCTCAATCTCGGATGCTTTGCTTGGTATTTGCCTTTCACCTATTTTATTATCAGCTCAGAGTCGCCATACACAGAAATCCTCTTTGCATTCAGCTTCTTCAAAATTTTGAGACCTGCAATCAAAGCCTCATACTCCGCTTCATTGTTAGAGCAATCAAAAGCTAACTTATAAGCACATACTCTAACATTTCTAGGAACCTTTTCAGGTTGGAAAATAGGGCTCCTGATCTATATTCCAATACCATCTCCATCCTTACCAACAGCTCCATCAAAATCCATGCTCCATAGGCCTTCTTCTTCTTCTTGTAGATGCTGTAAATTTGTTTCTTTCTCTTCTTTACCTTGGCTGATTTCTAGTCGTTCACTATTTTTTTGCTGTTGGTAGGAAGGATGCTCAGAAGTGCTTGCTGCTTTATCTTTTTCCTATTTTAGGACTTCCTTGAAATTCTCTGAAATCTCAGGTATTTCATCTACTTGTACCAACTGAACATTCTCATCATTTAAACCGTCGTCGGAATATAAGACAAAAGACTATAAATCTGTGTGGACAACATTAATGGGATGATTTACTTGCTTGTCTTTGCTGGTAATCATATATTTCATTTTCTTCTCCCTATATAACTTTCTCATTTGGCCAAATACAGGGATAGTGGCATAAGGGAAGTCAAGCTGCACGGTTCCCTTAAGTTTTGCACCCTAAGACCTAGATAGAAGCATTCCAAACGTTGGTGGGACATCGACAACTACTACATCCATCAAAACATTTTTGGGTGGGATTTGGTCTAAAGATACTACAAAATATTTGATGAGGCCAATACAATGGACCCTACTTGAGTCAAAAGAATACAAATCATGGTATTTTCGAGTAATATCAAGGCCTGGCTTCTCTATGACAGCTTTGGGCATCAAATTATGTGAGGCTCCAGAGTCCAACATGGCATTATGCAAGATGAACTCATGTACTCTAAGACTCAGGTAAAAGGGAGGGACTTCATTTTCTTCAGATTCTTCTATGGCTGGACCAAAAATAAGTTCAGGGTAGTCATCTTCTACATTAACCATATCAGAAACAAACTCTATTTGCAAGACTTTAGACACCTGACTTTTATATGCACTATTCTTCACTAACTCTGTGATGGGCATAGACACTTTCAGCTTAGAAATTTCATTTTCTAAATTAAAATAAGGAGATTTTTCTACCTCTTTAATGGGAGGGTCTTTCTTCTCTGTTTTCTCCTTTACTATGCTCTACTGATTTTTTTCAATTGCAGTGTTATTAGCTGTGGGTGCTTTGCTGGAGGAAGGATCGACCGACTCTTTTCTTTTCTTCTATGCATCGTTATTCATTTGGAGTTATTTTCTCTTTAGAATGGGAATGATCATAACATCCCTGTTCCTTAAAGAGTATTTCCTTTGCTGAGCTGATAGAGCATTCATATACCCTCTTCGGTAATCATCAGACTCTTCTTCCAACACTGTGTCATTAGCCAAAATGAAATTTTCGTCCCTTTGAATGTCTGGAGTCACCACTGTGTATTCTTCGTCTTCTGTGAGGAAAATTGGTGCACCATCAGCTGTGAAAAAGTGATTTGCCTCAATCATAGGATCATCATCATCTGATTATGTCCCTTGCACGTAGTTTTGCTACAATGGAGTTTTAATCTGCTGCTGTGGTGGCGCTGCTTGGTCCTGCGCACTTTTCTCTCTCTGTTTAATTCTAAATTTTGGCTGTTGCCCTCTGAAATTCATATTTCTTATTTGAGGTTCAGGTCTGTCTGAAATGATCAATCTATCAACCATCTTCTCCACTGTTTTGATCAGAGTGTCCATTTTGCTGTCTGAAGGGGGGACCTCCTCTTTCACTGTAACTCTTTTCTCAGCTCTGGCTTGTGCTCTTTTAGCCAGTAGATTAGCTTCAACGCTTACTTCTATCTTCTGCATGTCTTCAAGTGAAGATGGATCTCTTTCATGAAGCTGATATGCCATATTGGCATCGAAACCATCTAGAAATTTCAGCAAGGCCAATCCCACAGGAGGTTTCAGGTTAGCTAGAATAGCATTATATACAACATTGAATCTCAAACAATAGTCTTGCATAGTTTCACCCACATTTATTTTAATATTCTCATATTCCGACAGAATTTGGAGTGGGTTCTTTTTTACCTCCCACCAATCTAAAAACTGAGTGTGCAACTCCTACAAAATGTGTGAATTGAGCCTGTTGGTAAGGCTCTGAACCATTTCCTAACATCACCTCCAAAGCTCTGAAAAAACAATCTGGTAGTTACATTCTCTGCTTCCACCTCATGTAGATCAAAAAATTCATTCATCTTATCAACGTGCTGTTGGGCCGTAATGCTCTGGGTGGCATCAAAGATGGGAATTTTTCTTTGATAGTCAGCAGGCATGTCATTAAGAACCTGAGGTACGACTAGAGGTGCATACCGAGAAGCCATGACTCTGGGTGGATTTACAACAAGATTTGTAGGATTTAGGGGAGGTGTTGTTGGAGGAGATGATAACTCGAAATTGACTGAAGGGGATGCTGATGAATTAGGAGGAGGCAATGTTGTTCCCGATGACTCTGAAGGCTCGGGAATATTAGTTATAGTGAAGGACTGAGGAAAATGGAAAATGTAATCGTCAATGGAGGAATTTGCTCTTTAAACTTCAATATCTACAAGGAACTCAGGATCTAAAACTGTATCATCAATGTTGGTTTCAGACTTATTTCTAAATAAAGAAAGCTCAAAAATTTAATCAAAGGAAATATCTTCTACAAAAAACCACTCATTGGGCCAAGTATAGGATCTAAAGATAGGTCTAGGACTTAGTGATCCTTCTTGTCTTCTGAAAATTCTTGGGATAAGATTTGGATTTTTAAACACAGGGGGAGGATTTGGATCTGGATTAGCCCTTGTATATCTTCTTGAAGCTAGTGTGTGTAAATTCTACTATAAAAAATTATGTTTCAGCCTAACAGAATCTAAAAATCATTTTCAAGAACCGAGGAATTTGCAAGAAAACTTTTACCGGGGTGATCTGACCTTTATGCTCTGATAGCAAAAATATATTATGACTGAAGAATAGTGGTTGTAGGTATATTTTATTCCAAAAGCGCTGTAACAATATTCACTTTATAATGATATCTCAAACCTTCTCAAGAAAATATATGATATAAGGGAATACGCTCAAAAAAAATATTTAAGCGACTTTATCCAGTCGTAATATCAAAAATTTATAACAATGGCGCGACACATTAAATCTTTCGAACTTATATCATAGCACACACTTATGCTACCAGTGCAATATATATTTGATTTCAACAGGGGCACACACATCCGTATTTCCCTTTTTATGAATAAAATCAACATATAATAACATAAAAGTGTTGGGAGTACCTTGATTTATCGCCCGTGCTTCTAGGTGTTCGGTTTCCATCAGATAAAAGGAGTTTTAGATCGAATGGTTCTCATGGATATCGGGTTTTTTCCATGGCAGAAGTTTAACAGCTGAGAGCTACGCGAAATGCATTGTCTTTGGGTGATGACATGCCAAAATATCACTGGATCGTGTTTTTATGAAGTAGTTTTTCTCCGGCCCAAAAGTGGCGCAAAATTGGTGGTTTTGGATTCCAAAACCCGCTGGCAGTAAATCCACTGAGCTTTGACCTAGGATTTGACTATGGTTAAGCGCTTTAACTCCACGCGTTAACTCACTTCTGGGTCCCACTAATATTATTTATCCGTCGGAAAATAAACCAAGATTTTACTTCAATCACAGAGATTTCTTCAAAAGCGTCACGTTCAATGTAACCAAGGCTTTTAACCTTAGTCCAAAGGTTTTAATATTGGTTATTCACACAGGGCCTGATTATGACCTTCTTCGAAAACATAATATAACACTGTCAATGAGTGCCAAAAATATAAGCTCGCAGACAGTCAGATCGGCTTCCCCAGTACAGTCGCCAGAGATGTTAGCACCCGAATTGGATCCCAGGCTGAAAACGGAAAAATAGGGTAACAACTAAACCACGCTCAGCCTTGTAGCTAGCCCTACAAGGATAGGAGAGGGATCTCTCCATGAAAGGATATTCTATAAAATACAATAATGGACTGATATTAGGCTAGGTAAAATGATGGGAAAAGGTTCAATAAATGAATGAAATTTTCAAGGATGTGTGGGATATAAAAGGGACAGTTGAAACTGGGGAATTAAATCAGGACATAGGGTATCTCATGGGGCAAGATAGGTCGGAAACTTTAGCAATTATAGTTTAATAAGGATGGTATGGAAAGACTAGTGAGTAGCTGAAAAGGGCACAATAAATGGATCATTTCCAAACAAAAGAAAAACACAGAGTATGAATGATTTCCCAAGGCAGGGCATGAAAAATGGATCCTACCTTTCTATCTTGAAATAATTCAAAAGGAAATGTTTATGGATGAGAGGTGAAACATAACAATTTACATACGAAACAAAGGAGACAAACAAATGCTAAATCTCATACCACATGGATCCCACAAATCAGAGCTGCATCTCTTATTAATCCCTTTCAAACTGTATAATGAAGCACAGAGCATTTCTTCCACACTATTCCCCTACTTATAAATTACAGAATTCAGACCCTTTACAAATGATTTAAAATTACATTAAATACACTGAAATGTGGGAACATAGATCCACAAAAAAAAGGGAGTTGTTCTAACAGCTGAAGAACTGAAACTAATCATGGAAAAGAAATCTAACAATCTTCCCTAAAGGAGGAACAATATTACATTTTCTTTACTTGGGCAGATTTACAATTTCGTTGTTGAATGATAAATAGGCAATTTGAGGAAAAAATCCCTATATTTATGCTGCTGTAGAAATCTTTGTTTTATTTAGCTCTCAGCCAGCTGACTCTTTTCTTTGTTTTCCATTATTCGTTTGAATAAACTGACTTTTCAATAAAATGTTGTCTGAAACAAAATCTGAAATGAAGTTATGCTTTTGGTGAAGGGAAATTGATTTTTTTTACTACAGGGAACAAAGGGAAAAGATGCGGGACCCACATTGCAATCAGAATCGGAAGGGGTGGGAGAGGGAATATAATATATAACAAAATTGTGTAATATGCCATGCGATGCGTAAGAGTAATCGCAATCAGAATCGGGCTTAGGAGCAGGGATATAGGTTTTCACCAATGCGACTGAAGGGGGAAGTCCTTTTGAAATGGAATCAACAAAATATTGAACTTTACAAAGGAATAAACCCCTTTTATTATGAAGCGTGTCGAAAGTTTATGAAGTGGGCCCAAGGGTGAATCGGAATCGGAAATCAGAGGGAAGTGGAGCCGAAACGTATATGAAACATGGTAATATGTTATGTGACGGTTCCATTGCAATCAGCAATCAAAACCAAAACTTCTGATGCGATTGCGGGAAGTGGCCTTTGTAATAAACAAAATAAAGAAATTTTAAATTTTGCAAAGGAAAAGGGCTTTTTGTAATGAATGGGCAGAGAATATTACATGGTGGGGCTAGGAAATACAATCGCAATCAGAATTGGGTGAGGGAGCAGGTGCATTACATAACAAAATCGCTGATGCGATTGGGAGGAGGGAATGAACCATGGGCCGTCCCATTGGCGGGGGAAAATCAATGGCGTGGGATTAATTGGGAGGGTTTCTTTGGAATCGCCAATGGGAATGTTCCGATTGGCTATGAGCTGTCGGATCGGGTCAACAAATCGACGGTGGGGATGTTTGCAGGTGGGTTTAATCGGCGGATATTACAATCAGGAGTGTTAATTGAATCGCATTAGAAGTTTGGCAAAGGGCCAATCGGGGCATGCAATAAAAATGTTGCGATTGCAATAGAAAGGGACTTAAGGTGGCAGGGTTTATATGATATAAAACTTTATTATAAAGTTTTATTACAAAGTATCATAGTATGGTGGGGAAGTGGTTTGGAACGGTAGGGGGGCGGGGGGGGAGGTGGGGGGTACTTATAATATGAACTTTCATTTTATTATAAAGTTATATGGTATGGAGGGGAAGTGGTTATGCATAAATCAAATTTTTGTTTTAAATAATTTTATAATGCAATTTTATAATCGGAGGGAGGAAAAAGGGATTTTATACGGAAAAATTAAACTTTAAACATAAAGTTTAAGGGAAAGTGGGAAATAGGGATTATTTGAGGATATAGGGGACTATTACTTCACTTAAGCATAAATTTCAATCGAGAAGTCAGTTTTAAGAGTGTAATATACTGTTGGAAAGCTCTTTCTAGTCTATTTCTGATGGATCTACTTGGAAGATGATTTGGTGCTGAACGTGCTATGGAAAACTTCTCTGAAGGCAAGGTGATGAATTTGTGGAGAAAACAGCGTCTGAATTGCGACTTATTACATATGATGATATAAAATTACATAATGAATGATAATAAAGGAAAAATATCATGTTTTCACCTCAAAACATGTTTTTGAGGTGAAAATTACATTGAGTTGAATAAAATATCTCTTTGATCTTCCAGGTGCTGTGACTTTGAGTTTATTGACTTCCTCATGACCTTGTTGATATTTATTGACAATTGACTCAATAATTTGACCATGGTGATACCCTAGAAACTAATGAGAGCCATCCTATGACCTAATGACATGATTTTTTGAAAGTGAAAGTGACTCATGACCAAATACCATAGAAAGGAGAATCAACAAGTACCTCATGAGGGAAAAATGATGAAAAATTACTACCATCAATGAATCCATGTCCTAGCGGAATGGTGAAATTTATTCGGTATGAGACTCCTAATATGCAGATGCAAAAGATTAGTTTTGATCACTGATGGAGGTATTACTAGACTGACACTAACACTATCCTTACAACCACAAGACATTATTGTGCACCTTTTGTTTCTCTTTACTTTTTAAGGTCTTTTAATTTGGTGTTGTTATTGCTCTTTTCCTTTTGAAGAATTTCTTACCTGAACCTGTCATAAGTAGGGCACTTATATCCTGTGCCAATAATATCAGAAAATAGCAACTGAGCAATGATAAGTAGTTCGTTGCATAAGAAACCATTGCCCACAACCCTATTAGTTTCTTCATGTTTTTCATCAATTGATTTGATGGATGGCTATGCCTTGGCTTAGTTATGGGAATGAAGAAAGGAAATT
The DNA here is from genome assembly GCA_034641835.2 of Pinus albicaulis. Classification (NCBI taxonomy): domain Eukaryota; kingdom Viridiplantae; phylum Streptophyta; class Pinopsida; order Pinales; family Pinaceae; genus Pinus; species Pinus albicaulis. The sequence goes on along the minus strand of JAXQQM020071060.1, from coordinate 22,687 downwards.
TTCTTGTAGAAAGTGAACCTTTGGATTCCTTCTCCCTTCTGGCCATCCCCAATATGCATGTGGTTCTTGCAGTTATTTCTATTCCTCCAATTGAAGATTCAAGCCACATATCCTTTATCTTACTTACTATTCAGATAAGCTCTTTGTTATAGTTATGTTGTTGATTGGATGTGAGATTCATACCCCATGTCCTGGGATTTCTGCAAAGATGATATTTTAAATGGCTTATCCATCCATTCATCTCCTTTCCAAAAAGATTACAATTCAGTCTTTGGAAGTTTGACCCCTTATGATGTTGTAACATATTTTTGTTTTGTTTTGTTTTGTTTTGTTTTGAGAAATGGTCTCATGGAGTCTCTTTGGCGAAAGATACTGTGCTATGAGGGTTTAATCTCTAAGTCACCTATGATCTGTACCTGGTCTCATCTGCACCCACTTGGGGGGTTTTTTGAGCCAGAGTCTCTTTGATAATAGAATCACCTTGATGCTTACCACTAGACCACACTCATGTGGGCATGTTTGACATATTGTTATAATGGATCCATATTTGTCATGTTGGCATGTTAATTAATCAATCATAGGGAAAAAAAAAAAAAACTAATCAAAGCTACAAAATGGTTATATAAAAACATACCTAGAAAATCGTTTAATCTATAAGTGAAAATTGTTAACAAGAGGCAAACATGATGCAGATTGCATAAATCTTGAATAGTAAAACTTACCACATACTATAACCGTGAATGTAAAAGCTACAGATGGAAATTGATTCCCATTTCACAAAATTTGTTTATAGTGATTAAATTCCTTTTTAGCTGTTCCTGAAATTGCTAGAAGACATGGATTGCATTATGCATTCATTACTAGTATTATGTTTGCACTTTACCTTGAATGTTTGAATTTATTTTATTACACTCTGTTTTTTTCATCTTTGTTTATTACAATCTGTTTTTTAGTTTGAATCTATTGAAGCCAACACACTCTTTTTTTTTTCATAGAAATTGAAGCTAATTGTTTTACTACAAACAACTTTTGAATATGTTCACAAATTTCCATTCAGGATGCGATGGTGATAATTGTCTTCGTGTTTGCTATTTGGAAAAGAACTTCTGTGTAAGCTATAAGAATGTAAGATATGTCACAAAAACAATACATATATTCTCATCGATTTTTACACTTAAAGATCTGGTCCTTTGTCTACAATTTCCAAGTGCCAACATTCTTCAACCAAGGTGCCTTAACTCTTTTAACCTCAGGAATTTTATTGAGTTTCTTGCTTTGTCTTGGTTCCTTTTTAAACAGGTCTACTTTATTAATCTAGTAGATGATCCTTCTTTTAAAAGTGTCATAGATCTTCAGATATGCATAGATATGTAGTTTATGGAGTTTTGGATGTTTTTTGGATTTTGTCATTGATTTATATTTTCCATAAACACTTTTCTTCCTTCATCAGTTCATATTACTAAATTGAACACTTGATACTTCATCCTGCTTCCAATATTGGCCTTTAGTTACAGAGATAGTTTTAGTTTCTTCCATAAACTTTATGAGTGTAATGCTCTTCAGGTCATTGCACAAGTTGTCAAAGAACTTAGATTCTTCCATTTCATGACATTGAATTGACAACTCATAAATTTTAGAATACTTTGTCTGGAAAAGTGTTGTTGTTCTGGTCCTTTGTCTTTAATTTTCAACTTCCAAATTTCTTCAACCAAGGTGCCTCAACTCCTTTAGCCTCAGGAATTTTATTGAGTTGCTTGCTTTGTCTTGGTTCCTTTTTAAACAGGTCAGATTTATTGATGTAGTTGATAATCATTATTTTCAAAGCATCATATATCTTCAGATATGCATAGACATGTAGCTTACAGAGATTTGGATGTCTTTTGGATTTTGTCATTGATTTAGATATTCCATAAACTTTTCTCTTCCTTTATTAGTTCATATTACTATATTGAACAGTTGATACTTCGTCCTGTTTCCAATCTTGGCCTTTACTTATACAGATAGTTTCGGTTTCTTCCATAAAATTTATGAGTGTAACGTTCTTCAGGTCATTGCAAAAGTTTTCAAAGAACTTAGATTCTTCCATTCATAACATTGGCTTGACAATTAAGAAATATTTAGAATAATTTGTATGGAAAATTTTTGGTGTTCTTGTCCTTTGTCTTCAATTGTCAAGTGCCAACATTCTTCAAACAACGTGCCTCAACTCCTTTAACCTAATGAATTTTATTGAGTTTCTTGCATTGTCTTGGTTCATTTTTAAACATGTCGGCTTTATTGATGTAGTATATGATCCTTCTTTTCAAAGAATCATAGATCTTCACAGATGCATAGATATTTAGTTTATAGAGATTTGGATGTCTTTTGGATTTTGTCATTGATTTATATCTTCCATAAACTCTGCACTTCCTTGATCAGTCCATATTACTATATTGAAAACTTGATACTTCGTCCTGCTTCCAATCTTGGACTTTAGTTACAGAGATGTTTTTGGTTTCTTCCATAAACTTTATGAGTGTAATAGTCTTTAGGTAATTGCACAAGCTGTCAAAGACCTTCGATTCTTCAATTTCATAACATTGACTTAACAAATTAGAAATTTTAAGAATACTTTTTAGGGAAAAATGTTGTTTTTTGTTATATCATTGATGCTTACAAGGAGATGTCTTTCCATGGTCAGATTAGTTACAGATTCGGAGGTCTCCTTTTTATTCAAATGCTTCAATTTCCAAATCGATTCTTCATTTGTTCTTAGAATATTCATTCAAACCACCATAGGATTCAGATTTCTTTTACATAATTATCACTACAACTTTGGTCTTGTTATCATGGATACTTGTTCCCAACAAATTGTCATTATTTTCATGAGCTCGGCCCCAATTTTTCTCATGATTTTTTAGAGGAGCCACTCGGGATTGATCCTTGAACCTCTAGAGGGATCCCACATAATCTTCCTTATGTTGTATTCCTATGTTGAGAAGACAAAGTAGCAAGGTTGGGGCATGAGTTCAAACTCCACTCGGCTAAGATATCCCTATCATTTGTTGTTTTTATAACTAGTATGCAGGATAATGATCTAAGTGGCTCATTGTGCGAAGCTTCACACTCCCACAAAATGAAATCCATGGTCAAATCTTGTGTACATACTAATGGTAGTTGTAACTAAAGGTAGATTGAGATGTGTTATTGTTTATACAAACATGGCATAGAATTGTTATAACACCAGGAAACTTGTCCAAAACTAAGATTAAACAAGTAACCAGAGGTGGAAGAACGACCATCAAGATCCGCTAAGTAGACCCATGTACAATTTGATTAGCTCTAATAAGTTGGGATACAGTCTCAATGATCTGGTCCCAACTGAAAAAAAAAATGAAAAAAACTACTAAAAATGTACATTTTGATGCCCACCCCTTAGCCCTGTACCAAATTTAGGTGGCACTTAATTTGCATATTCACCCATATGATAAGAGTTTGGTGCCGCAATTGAGAAAAAGGTATTGATATGTAGATATAATTGGTGCGTCCATTTTTAATTTGTGTCTCGACTGCGTGAAAAAATAAATCCAGTTAATTTGGTGGGACTGACTTCAATATTGTTGGTAAATATAATGGTAGTTAATCATAAATATAATGAGAATGTAATCGTCTACATCTGTAATATACATTTTTTTGTATATAGTCAACTACACTAAAGTTGGGCAGCTCTCTGAAACTGTAACTTTTGTTGTTCCAACTTAATAAGACACTAGTTTGAGTACATGAGGCTGTAGTTGGATTTTTGAACAAGAATATTTCAAAGGGAAGAGGGTCTCGACTTGTGATTGAACACCTTATTTGGTGCAAATATATTCATAAAGATTGACCAATTGATTTTTCATCATCATATAGATCAATTTCTATTTCATTTTATAGACATGCACATAATCAATCTTCCTAAAACATGGTTGATCTTTGTATGCCTTAGACCATTAAATGCCACAAATCATAGTGAGATGTGCTTGAGTGTGGATTGAGTAATCACATTGTGGGAAGACTAATATGCATCTCCTATGTATATCACAAGAAGAAAGGTGAATTGTAGAATGCATGTGGGGTGATAAGAGAGGCATCATGTCATTATGTTAAGGATATAAATATAAAGGGGTATAAAAAATGTTAATGAAAAAATGAATACCTACAATATCTAGTGAAAGTATGGGGTTTTTAAATTGGGAAAATGCAATAGGTTGGTATTGGTAGGGTGTTAAATCAAGTTATTTTTAAAGTTATTTTCCAATATGTAGTCGAACTAAGGGTATTGTTTAGTATGCCACGAACACATATGCTATGCGATAGGTTAATTGAATGACACCCCTGTGAGACAAAATAACAAAAATAAAATTGGATAATGATGTAAAGTATTTGAATATGTCAAAAGTGTTGTAAAATTGAAATGAGATAGATATCAATAAATGGTTTGCATCATCATTTGTTAATTATTTCAACTACATCATTATTTATTAATTATTTAAATAAAATTTATTATAATGGGTTGGTTTGACTTTTTTATTGCTTTTATTTCATCTCTTGAAATCATATAATAAAACTGAAATTGGATATGTTTTAAAATATTGAAATATGTCAAAAGCATTGACAAATTTAAATGGGATAAATATCAATATAAAATGCACGATTTAAAGTTGTAAATATTGAACATCACTATTATTTAATTATTTAAACACAATTTGATATGATTACTTTAAGTATTATTATATGGTTTATAATATGAATTGTGTTACATACCTTGCAATAAGATAACAGAACCGAAAATGGCTAATGGAAAAGAGCAATGCTATATGTCAAAAGCTTCGGAAAATTAAAATTGGATAATGAATGAGGCATTGGAATATATCAGAGTGTAAGTAGTTAACAAAGAAGCACAAAAAAAATATGTTGAACAAAGAGTTAAAATTTCTCTCACGTCGTCATTTTCAATGCATGGCAACTTTACAGGCATATCATTAAAATAAAAAACTAAATCACTTAATTTTAATTTAACATAATTTTAATTTTTTCTTATACCCAACGTAACATTTTGCTTTGAAAACAATCGTTTGGAAAATCGTCATCATGGTTTCAAACTTATTTCGGGATTCATAAACTGTAACACCTTGTTTAATTTTAACTCTGTAATTAAATACTTGTCATGATGTACTTTGAAAGAGTAATGAATAAGAGTATTCTTTAAAAGTGTTTCAATAAATTATTTTTGGTTTTTTTAAATAGAGTTAATGAATAATTTATCTTAAGTAAAAGAAAGAAGTAACTAATTGGTAAATGTTTTCAAGATATCACGGTAAAAAGGTGGAGACAGTTCTGACCATTACCATTCCAAATAAAGGATCTATGAGAAAATCCTGGGGAGAAGAGGGTTCTGTGCATAGGGTATGAAGGGTAAAGTAACAGGTGGTTGTTATGATTAATCGAGCGCTGGTAAGGCAACCACTTGAGCTCAAGAAATACCTCAAGGAAGATTACACTGGATTTACTCCCAAGGTCTAACTTCTGGTCTTGTTAAAACACCTAGAACCTGGTGAGGAGAAACGGGGGATCACAGGACGTAATCGCCTTGCTCACAGTTTGGAGGACCATCAGAATTTAGAAAAAATTTCATCCGGAATTCGGTATTGTTGTATCTTACATTTTTGGTGTGTGTTTCCTATTTGTAAGTAGGAAAGATACTCGTTATTGTTAATTATTACAGCATAAGAAAATTTTAATTAGAGACCTATGCTAGAATAATTTTACAGCATAAACTTTATTAAGTTGCATAGGGCTGAATTCAAATAACATATGTATTTCCTAAAGAAATTAATTATGTGAAAATATACACAAGAAACGAGTACAAAAGGGTTTCCTGTAGATAGAAATAGCAGTACAACTTGTATTTATAAATATAGTGCAAGATTGTGAATTACTACCTGAAACAGGTAAAGAACAAGAAATAAAGAGCATTTTCCACCTACTTCTAATAAAAATAAAATGCATCTTTCCCTTTCGCACATATAAGAACAGAAACTAGAAGTTGAGACATTCGTATGAGGTACTCTGTGGGGTGAGATTAATAATACACAAATAAACTCAGCGGTTTCACCCAAGGGTTTAGAATCCGGACCCTAAAGTGAGGGTTTGGACTCCTGTCCCTAAGTGTAGTTTACATAGAAAGAGGAGAAATAGAAAACGAAAATACCCATGGAGGTAATCTCTGACAAATTCCCATAGAAGAATTTCCATCGAGATCATAAGAATGAAAACTTAATTAAAAATATATATATATGCTGGAAAGAAAATATAGTCACAGTATTATAAAGATTAAATGAGAGCTAAGTATTTAATTACTAAGTTAACAATATATATATATATATATACAAGAAATAAAAGTACAGTTCTTAAGATTAACCTAGAACTGGGTATGAAAATATAGAGTTAACAATATGGAATAGTTTACTTTATAACTAAAATAGTCTTGTAGATACACCAAAGGGTGAAAATGTGAAGTTGGGAAACACTTTTTTCCCTTTTTTGACGTTGAAAATTGTAATTTTCTATGTTTTTCAACTTCAACTCCACTAAACTCATATTTTTATCGCAAATTATGCTTTGACATAGAAACAAGAATTGTAGAGAATTGTCTTACCTCCATACCGATATTTTTTTTTTTAAAAAATATTGACATATAGAGGGGTAAATTTGTTGTTTACTAACTGCATATACTTGAAATTTTCAGGCAAACATAAATAGTCACTTTATTATCCTTTACTTTTTTAGGGAAGGTTATTCATTTTTTGGAAAAAAACCATAGCATCATAATCTGCATATATTGCACTAGTGCACAGACTATTTTTTGGTAATTTTCGGATCAAATCACTATTTTTTATTATTTTTTGAAATGGACGAAGACAAAAAACAGTGATGTTTCAGTACATTTTATTATCCTTTGATTTTCTTTTCAATGTGATCGTCAATAAGAAAAATGAGAGTACCCTTTTGAAGTAGACATGGAGAGGAAGTGCACTATGATTTTTTTGAATTTTTTGGTGTTCTCATTTGAAAGTTATTGAATTTTCATTCAGTGCAATTTTTCGAACAATGAAATTCCATAGTGACATAGTTTAGTAAAAAATTAATAAAAAATTGAATTTTTTAATGAAACTCCATAAATCTCACATCATCAAAAACTAGATTTAGAGACGAATCTAATGGCACTTGGTCCGACATATAAAATTTTGTTTTTGTAGGTGTTCTGTCCCTCCAAAGTTGCAGGTTTCTCAAAACTGCAGAGTTTTCTGAGTTTTTTGTTGACCAGAAACTCTCGGCCGAGAAAAACTCTCGGCCGAGAAATTTTTAAAACTCTCGGCCGAGAGTTTTAAACCAATTTATGCGCGGGAAAACTCCCGGGCAAAAGTTTTAAAAACTCTCGGCCGAGAGTTTGCGGCCGAGAGTTTGCACAATAAAACTCTCGGTCGAGAGTTAGAAAAACTCTCGGCCGAGAGTTTTTGAATGTAAAAAACTCTCGGCCGAGAGTTTTTGAATGTAAAAAACTCTCGGCCGAGATTTTTTCTAACTCTCGGCCGAGAGTTTGCGGCCGAGAAATTTTTCACACAACTCTCGGCCGAGAAATTTTGTTGACTTTTTTTCTCGGCCGAGAAATTAAAAAACTCTCTCGAATTCTATCTCATGCCAAAAAGTTTTTCCCAACTTCGCGTTTTCGCCCATAAACAAAAATAATTATTACATTCGGTATTGACAGACTCAAAAACACCATCTCTATGTAAATATTAGCGAAGATTCAATCTCAAACACGGTATACCTTTTTGCATGTAGACAAAGATAAATACACGGTGGAAGACTAAACAGGTCTAGACTAAATAACCTATGGGAAATCTTACAAAGAAATATTCCAAATGTAACTCAAGTAAAGGGGGTCAGCCTCGCTCAAACCCTCAACCCTATAAATAAAATATCAGACTACGACATAGTTGAGATAAGAACTCTCTTTCCAAGACGTTAACTTGTAAAGACGAGAATGTATATTGAATACCTTGACAGATCAGGAAAACTTGAAACAAAACCCTCTACCATGAATGTTTGTGGAACATACCATGGAAGTGATGGTAAGAGGTGAAACCCCAAGCCGCTTTGGTTGTTGGATAATACCGGGCTTTGAAACTTTAGAAATTACAACAGAAATGCGAAATCATTAGAAAAAATAGCAGTATTTGGTGGTAAGAACATAATACTGCAGTGAAAAGTGGTGTGTAGAGTTCCAAACATTACCTAGAGGCAAAAGTCGGAGACGAGACTGGAAGACCCCATGCGTTTAAACATAGTAGCTCTACAACTTTGAGGCAAGGTCTACATCGCGCAGAGAAAATCACTCTTTGGAACCCGTAGGAAAATTGAGAATATTTTCATAGGAACTTCCAAACAGAAATGATAATGGAGGATAAAAACAAAAACTATGCGAAAATAGTGTTAAACCTGTAAAAAATAATGTTTTAGAAGGGTTTTTACAAGATACAAACCTCAGGGACAGTAGAGTAACAAGTAAGGTTCCTTAGAAGCAGCATTCTAAGCCGGTGGAGGTACCCTGTGAATGTCGTCATGGAAAGAAGAAGGTTAGTTGCAGAGATGCAGACGGTCTCAAGAGGAGAAGCAAATTGAAGAGCAACTGGAGGGTGGGGTGGGTGGTTACCCTAACCCTCCCACTCCACATCTACACCTTCGATCGTCAGATAAGGTTTGGAGGGTCCAGATGGTGCCAATAGAGATCAAGAACACGTGTATCAAATCAACCCATTACGGATTCCATAGATAAATAGGTGTACCATATAAATTGTATATGAATGCTATTGAGTGATATTAAAATTCTAAATTATTTTGTAGTGTTGGAACCCGAGTTTAATTAAATAATTGTGTGGATGATATGCCGACGATTACATAGTAGCAGTTAATGATTTCTTAATAACCATAGTCATGTTAGGGAAAAGCCAAACCGTGTTAGTAGCATAGAAATGTAAAAAAAAATCTTTTAGAACATTGGTTAAAAATAAATGCTTGTTTAACCCATTCATTACATAATGATAATGTATGTGAATATAGAAAATATTGTAATTGATCGGTAATTCAGTAGGATAATGTTACTAGATGGTAAGAAAGGATTTTTTTTTTGTATAGTTTTGAGTGGTATAGATGTTACAAGTGGTATCAGAGTGTGGTTAAATGCTCAGGCCAGTTGGGCCAACAAAATAACATGATAGGTCATCAATTTTATTTTGTATTTCTTTCATAAAGTTTAAATGTGGGATTTGTGCAAAGTATAGGAACGAATTTGCACCAAACTACTATGAAGAGGGGATTTAGTCACCAGACACCCAGAAACATAAGAGAAACCCATCGTATGACCAACCCTGAAGTCAATCCCGAAATGTGGGTGCAGTTAAGCAGAAACCAGCACCAACAAACAAGAAGACTGTTGGCAGACAAGTAAAAACAGACAAACAAGTTGCTTGAAAGTGTAGAGCAACTCCAAACAGAGATGCTCAAAGTTTGGGGTGACAATGAGAGATTGATGAGAGAATAGGAAAGAATATTGAAAATTCTATCAGACCGAAAAAATCATCCCAATTCGAAACTGAGTCCCAAAAGGAACACTCAAGAGGAAGGAGAACAACATCAAGCCCTACATGATAATCTAGAAGGCAGTTGAACACCATGATGTAATGATATTTGAACTTATAAGGACGCTGAATCTAGAAATATTTTAGAACAAAAAGACTTGAAGAAACAAAAAGTGGAATTACAGGGTGAATTCGTTAAGATTAAGCCTCCCACCTTTGATGGAGAGGCTGAAGAGATGGCAGAAGATTAAATCATAAACATGACCCAGTACTTTCAAGTGTATGAATATAACAGAAAATTGAAAGCTCATTTAGCCATTTATCAAATGCGGGAGAAAGAAACAGTGTGGTGGGAGCAGGTTAAGAATGTGCGTGGAATAGAAGACGAAAATGAAACTTGGGATGAGTTGCAGCAATATTTCAAGGATAAGTATTGGACCGAACCTTTCTATGATGAAAATTCTCGAGTTCCATGATCTGAAATTGGGGTAAATGTCTATGGATGAGTGTGTTATGAAATTTACTTCATTATTATGATATGTACCGTATTTTCGCGATGAGAAGGCGAAAGTGCAGCAATTCCTAAGTATTTTTCCATTGCATATGAAAGAGAAGATTGAATTCGTGAACCAAAAAACCATGGATGAAGTGATAAGGAAAGCAAGAATGTGCTATCTGCAATCCAAAGTTAAGGGAGAAGCTGGGAAAAGTTGGCCACCCCGAAAAGGGTAGAAAATTTTCACCAATAATAAAAATAATAGATCTAGAAACTATAGAAACGGTGCAGGAAATCTGCTTAGTAAACACAATGGAAAAGGTCAGTCAAGCACCAAGTGGGTTGGAGAGGAGTGGGATATCGAACCTTCTAGCAGACCCGACATTGGGCAGTCTCAACAACCCTCATTATAGTGTTGGGGGTGTTGGGAGGCACACTATTTCAAAAAATTCCCTCATCCAGGAAGAAATGAAGTGACAACAAACCTGTAAAAGGAATCAACTATGGGCGATGTAGCTAGAAACATACCTAGAATCAATGCAACTTTAGAAGACCAATAAGTAGACTTCTAGCCAACCATGATAGAGTTAGAAGGTAAGCTACAAACTCAATATGTTTCTATTTTAGTTGATCATGGAGGTAGCTTGAGCTATATACACCCTCGTATAGTTGAAAGTTGTAAATGGCAGAACCAGAAATTTAATAATCCTTGGTTAGTTCAACTGGCTATAGGGGAAAGAAGGAGGGTCAATGCCAGAGTACCAGATTGTGAGTTGATTGTTGGGAATCATCACATTACTATGGAACTCAAAATTATACCCCTGGGATCTTAGGACATATTATTGGGGATGGATTGGCTAGAGAGACATTGGTCATTGGTGGAGTGTAAGGACAAAGTTATCTATTTTGAATAAAAGGATGGAACAAGACAAGAACTACAAGGCATTAAGAAATTTTTGTAGTTACAACCTATTACAACATCTAAATTAAGTAAATGCACAAGGAAAGGATGCCAACTCTATGCCATTCAAGTGGGATTCACCAACTCCAAGTATAAGACCCTTATGATGGAAAACATCCCTATTGTGCAAGAATTCCAGGATGTATTCCCTGACAAAATCCTATGGCTACCACCAAAAAGGGACATAGACATTACCATAGAGTTAATACCCAAAGCAACCCTTGTGTCTCGAGCTCCTTACAGGTGAGTGTACCAGAACTAACAGAGTTAAAAATGTAGCTACAGGATTTGAAGGGAAAAGGCTACATTCGGCCAAGTGTATCTCCATGGGGAGCACCAGTGTTATTCGTGAGAAAAAAATATGGCCCGATGCACATGTGTATGGATTACCGACAACTCAATAAGTTGACTGTTAAAAATAATTACCAATTACTACGCATATATGAATTGTTTGACCAAGTCAAAGGAGATATGGTGTTTTCCAATATTGACTTAAGGTCAGGTTACCACCAAATCCGAATCAGAGACGAAGATATAAGCAAAACAACATTTTGTACCCGGTATGGAAATTATGAATTTGTGGTGTTACCTTTCGGATTAACCAATGCATGAGCCACCTTTATGAGCTTAATGCACAGAAATTTTCACCCATACTTGGATAAATTCGTTTTGATTTTTATTAATGACATATTAATCTACTCCAAGAATATGGAAGAGCACAAGGAGTATCTGTGCGTTGTGCTGAAAATGTTAAGGGAACATCAGCTCTATGCTAAGTTTAGTAAGTGTGACTTATTTAAATAAAATATTCAATATTTGGGACATGATTTCTGCTAAAGGGAATGCGGTGGACCCAGAAAAGATAAATACCATCATGGAATGGAGGGTTCCAAAGAACGTAGCAGACATACGTTCATTTATGGTTTTGGATGGCTATTATTGACAATTTATCAATGGATTCTCTAAAACATCCTTTTCCATTTCTTCCTTGTAGCGAAATGGACGAGTCTTTAAGTGGACTTATGAGTGTCAGAATAGTTTTGAGTTATTAAAGGAGATGCTAACTAATGCTCTCATTCTGAGCATAGCAGTCCCGAGTAAAGAGTTTGAGGTTTGTACTGATGCTTGTAGGGAGGGTGTAGGAGAATTTTTTACACAAGTGGGCACAGTCATAGAATATGAATCTAGAAAGATGAAGGAACATGAGAAGAGATATTCAGCCTATGATTTGGAACTAACCACGATGGTACATGCATTACGAATATGAATGCATTACTTGTTAGGAAAAAGGTTTGTTCTGAGAACTTACCATAGCAATCTAACTAGCTATTTTAAACAAGCTGATATGAATGCACGCCAAGCTAGGTGGAATGCTTTCCTAAGTGAGTTATATTTTGACATTTAGCATATGAAGGGTAAAAGGAACCAAGTGGCGAATGCACTAAGCAGGAAACTGAATGGAATCTACGAACTATACTTTAATTAGATTGAATTCAAATTCCAAGAACCTATATTAAAAGTAACTAGCAAGGACCCTGAATACCAGTTTCTACGGAAGAAGGGAGAAGAAGGCAAAGAGCAAGGCAAGTAGTCAGAATTTGAACTCAATGATAAGTAGTTCTTAGTCTACCAGAAAAGAATATATATTCCAAATAAAAACAATCTGAAAAGAATTATTTAGTATGAATATCACTAGAGTTCCTATGTAGGACATCCAGGATACCAGAAAATGTTAACTGCAATTATGAAGGATTATTCTTGGCCTAGAATGCAGAAGGACATTGCGGAATATTTGACTAAGTGCCTATAATGTCATCAAATCAAGGTTGAACATCAGAATCCCGTGGGATTGCTTCAACCTATCCCAGTACTGTAATGGAAGTGGGAAGTCATCTCCCTTGACTTCATCACTGGTTTACCAAAGAATAGAAGCCATAATGATTCAATTATGGTGGTAGTTCATAGACTCAGTAAGGTGGCACATTTTATTCCCATCCAATCTACTAATAAGACAGTACAAATTGTTGATATCTTTCTGAGAGAAATTTTTATATTGCATGGTATTCCCCGAGTTGTGATTTCAGATCGCGACATTAAATTCACTTCGGCATTTTGGAAGATGCTATTTAGTGGCTTGGGGACACAAATAAAATTTAGTATTGCTTATCATCCACAAACGGATGGGAAAATGGAAAGGCTGAATCAGATTATGGAAGACATGTTGCACATGTATGTAATGAAACAACCAAAAAAGTGGGGGGAGTATCTTCATTTGGTCGATTTTTCTTACAGCAATGGGTATCATGAATCCCTTAAGATGAGCCCCTTTGAGACATTGTACGGAAGACAATGTTGGACTGCTATGAACTAGATTAGTCCAGAAAATAAAATGATGCTTGGGCCGGACATGCTAGAAGAAATGGAGCAAGAGGTAAAGAAAATAAGGTAGAACTTGAGGGTTGTGAAAGACCAGAAAAAGGGGTATTCTGATAAGAAAATAACTTTCCATGAATTCACGGTAGGGGATCACATGTATGTCAGAATAAAACCTGAAGAAAAGCACACTACGGTGGAACAGTTGTGCTAAGTTGGCCCCCAGATATTGTGGGCCATTTGAAGTTTTTGAAAGGATAGGACCAGTGGCCTAACGACTGGCTCTACCAAGCCATATATTGGTACATAACGTGTTTCATGTATCATTATTGAAACGTTATGTAGATGACCCCAAACATGTGATACAATGGTAGGGTATACAAGTAAGTTAGCAATGTATTACAATTGTGACAAAAGTAAAATTTCTGATTTAAACTAATGGTAACAATTGTGATATACAGGTATAACTGGATAGCAAGTTCCTGGTAGAAGCGCAACATATTCTAGATTGGAGAGAAATAATGCTCCGAAGGCGAGTCATCGCCAAAGTTAAAGTGCAATGGAAGCACTTTGGCCCAGAGGAGGCTACTTGGGAGGACAAACAAATTATCCAACAAGCTTATCCAGAGTTGTTCATACTGATTAAATAACATTGTCGATGGTGTTTTCTGCAGCGGGGGAAGATATAACACCTTGTTTAATTTTAAATCTGAACTTAAATAATTGTCATGATATATTTTGAAAGAGTAATGAATAACAGTATTCGTTAACTGTATTTCAATAAATTATCTTTGGTATTTTTCAAAGAGAGTTAATGAATAATTTATCTTAAGTAAAAGAACGAAGTAACTAATTGGTAAATGTTTCCAAGATACTAAGGTAAAAAGGTGGAGACATTTCTGACAGTTCCCATTCAAAATAAAGGATTTATATGAAAATACTCAAAAGGAAGGGGGTTTTGTGCATAAGGTATGAACGGTGAAGCAACAGGTCATTGCTATGAGTAATCCAAAATTGTTAAGGCAACCACTGGAGCTGAAGAAATACCTGGAGGAAGATTAGACTAGATTTACTCCTGAGGTCTAACTTCTAGTCTCGTTAAAACACCTTTACCCTGGTCAGGAGAAAGGGGGGAGAAGAGGACGTAATCGCCTCGCTCACGGTTGGGAGGACCTTCAGACTTCAGAAAGAATTTCATGCGGAATTAGGTATTGTTGTATCTTAGAGTTCTGGTGTGTGTTTCCTTTTTGTAAGTAGGAAATATATTGGTTACTATTAATTATTACAACATAAACAAATTTGAGTTAGAGACATGTGCTAGAATAATTTTATAGGATAAACTCTGTTAAGCCGCATAGGACTCAATTCAAATAATATATGCATTTCCTAAAGAAATTAATTATGCGAAAACATACACAAGAAACGAGTTGAAAAGGGTTTCCTGTAGATAGAAATAGAAGTACAACTTGTATTGATAAATATAGTGCAAGATTGCGAATTACTACTTGAAACAAGTAAAGAACAAGAAACAAAGAGCATTTTCCACCTACTGCTAATAAAAAGAAAATGTAGCTTTCCCTCTTGCACATATAAGAACAAAAACTAGAAGTCGAGACATTCATATGAGGTACTCTATGGGGTGAGATTAATAATACACAAATAAACTCAGGGGTTGTGATGCAGGAGCATCAGGATTAGCTAGCAATCTGAAGACTTGTTCACATGTTGTGGCTAAACAGGGTGAAATTGAGTGACTGTTGGTCAAAATCAGTTTTACTGAGGAGGTTGGACTTCTCAAATAGTTTGTTATTGTAATAAGTGAGAGATTGTCTTATTTTAGATTAGAGATAAGAGTTGTTAGTATAGATGTGTCTGAGAAGCTACGAAATATAAGGTTTCTGTTAAATCCCTAAAAAAAATAGGAAATTGTTGTTAGATATTTTAGGGGAATTATTCGAGTTAACAAAAAAAGGAGAAAATTTTGATGAGCGAGAGATTAGAGAGGCTTTGAGTGGAGCGAGAGCTCAAAGTGTGGGGAAAATTGTGTTTTTTGTAACTGCATCCGAGAGGAGTATATGAGCTTAGGGACTTGGGAAAACAAGAAGCCAGGAGTGCAAGTGCTGAATATTTTGTTGAAAAAATGCAGAGGGTACAGGAAGAAGTCAAAGGTAAATTACAGGAAAGCAGCAATAGATACAAGTAGAGAGAAGATCTGAAAAGAAGAGAAAAAGAGTTTCAAATAGGATATTTAGTCATGGAATATTTGAGGAAACAAATATTTCCTACTAAAACTTATAACAAACTGAAAATGAAGAAAATAGGACCTTGTAAAATCAGAAGGAAATTTTCAGCCAATTCATATGAGATCGAGTTGCCGGAAGGGATCGGAATATCTCCCATTTTTAATGTTGTAGACTTATATCCATTTAGAGAGGCAGAGACCGAGTTTCAGAATGAAGCCATAGGAGATGAAGATAAAACTATGAATTGGGAGGAATAGGTACCAAAAGCATGCAAGAAAGAAGTTGAAGCTATCTTGGATCAAAGAATATCCAAGAAAACTTGAGGGCATACATATTTCCAGTATCTAGTCAAGTGGAAGGAGCAGACAATGGAAGATTGCAGTTGGTTAACAGCAGCTGAATTACAGAAATATGGAGTAAGTTCTGAAAATCTGAAGGACAAATATTTTCTTCCCCGGGAGTCTGATGCAGGAGCATCGGGATTAGCCAGCAATGTGAAGACTTGTTCACATGTTGTGGCTAAACAGGGTGAAATTCAGTGACTGTTGCTCAAAATCAGTTTTACTGAGGAGGTTGGACTTCTCAAATAGTTTGCTATTGTAATAAGTGAGAGATTGTCTTATTTTATATTAAAGATAAGAGTTGTTAGTATAGATGTGTCTGAGAAGCTACGAAATAGCAGATTTCTGTTAGATCTCTAAAAAACATAGGAAATTTCTATTAGATATTTTAGGGGAATTATTCGAGTTAATAAAAAAAGGAGAAAATGTTGATGAGCGAGAGATTAGAGAGGCTTTGAGTGGAACGAGAGCTTAGAGTGTGGGGAAAATTGTGTTTTTTGTAACAGTTTGTAACAGTGGTCACTCCTCGTATAATTTGGCTTAAAGCGAGACTCTGCTCTACTGTTTGCTGTGAATAAAATTAATGTTGTGTGACTCTTTATATAATGAGCCCATGAAGCTTGAACACTAGTTTTTTTTTATGTAATTTCTTGTGATGGTGGTATCCTGTGTTTTTACTTTAAACTGTAAAAATTCCTGTGATTAAAGAAAACCTGGCATTGTTGAGTCCGTGAGCGAAAGTTTGTTAACACAGAGAATTGCGCAGGAAAAACACGTAGTGGAACCTTTGCGCGAATTTAAAAAATATATTGGTTGATTGTATGAGTTATCGGGTCCGTGTAACATCGCATCAGGACCGGAGAGGCATTCCATATCGCATCATATAACAATACACCCGGACGCAAAATGTTATAAACTGGTTTGAAGTGGGATCGAGTCCAGTGGTCATCGCAAAGACTACGGGAGGCGACTTTGAACCATAGAAATTTCTGACTTCCGATTAACTTCACAACGGAGTTGTGGAAGCTGCGACGGTTGAGTAATGACATCAATCACTACGATTTGCGATCGCCGATTGATATCGTATCGGAGCACATTGGAGTGTGGAGCGCATCAGAGTATGGATATTGGTATTGCATTGGAGCTATGAAGATGCATCACATTGTTTAATTAAAAGTCACATTGCAACTGCCAATATTGCGAATGGAATTGGAACCATTCAATCAACCAGATCTATGGCGCAGAATACAGATAAATCTTTGTTTTTAAAAGGCATTTAACACCGCTTTTGAACAGAATAAAAGTGTATATCAGGAAGGGAAGGATTAAAGGAATATTTTTGAATCATATAAAAGGGTTTTGGTTCTGATAGGATCAAGGGGTGAGTGAAGAGTGAAAGGTCCATTGTGGACTTATTCGAATCCATTGTTACCGCTGCACCAGGTTGCACCCAAGGGTTTTTATTCTGGACCCTGAAGTGAGGGTTTGGACTCCCGTCCCTAAGGGTAGTTTACCCAGAAAGAGGAGAAATAGAAAACGAAAATACCCATGTGGGTAATCTTTGACAAATTCCCATAGAAGAATTTCAACCGAGATCATAAGAATGAAAACATACTTAAAAATATATATATGTCGGAAAGAAAATATAGTCACAGTCTTATAAAGATTAAATGAAAACAAATTATTGAATTACTAAGTTAACATTATATATATATATATATATATATATACAGGAAAGAAAAGACAATTCTTAAGATTAATTGAGAACTGGGTATGGAAATAAAAAGTTAACAATCTAGAATAGTTGACTGTATAACTAACAAAGTCTTGTAGATCCACCATAAACAAAAATAATTATTACATTCGGTATTGACGGACTCAACAACACCATGTCCATGTGAATATTACCAAAGAGTCAAGCTTAAACACAGTATACCGTTTTGCATGTAAATAAAGATAAATACACAGTGGAAGTCTGAACATGTGTGGACTGAATAAAATTTGGGGAAGCTTGCAAAGAAAGGTTCTGAATGGAACACCAGTAAAGGGGGAAAGCCTCGCTCAAACCCTCAACCCTATAAAGAAAAGAAAAAACTATGACATAGTTGAGAGAAGAAATCTCTTGCCAAGACGTTAACCTATAAAGGCAAGAACGTATATTGAATACCTTGATAGAGAAAGAAAACTTGAAACAAAACCCTCTGCCATGATTGTTTGTGGAACATACCATGGAAATGATGGTAAGAAGCGAAACCCCAAGCGTCTTTGGTTGCTAGCTGAGGCCGGGCTTCCAACCTTTAGAAATTACAACATAAATGTGAAATCATTAGCAAACAAATAAGTATTCGGTGTTAAGAACATAATACTGTAGGGAAAACTAGTGTGTAAAGTTCTAGACATTACTTGGAGGCGGAAGTCGGAGACGAGATCAGAGTTAGGTCTTGAAGACCCCATGCTTTTAAACATAACATCTCTGCAACTCTGAGGTGAGCTCTGCATCACGCAGAGACAATCATTCTTTGGAACCCATAAAAAAATTGCGAAGCTTTTCATAGGAACTTCAAAAAAAAAACGATAATGGAGGATCAAACCAAAAAATATGTGAAAATAGTGTTAAACCTGTAAAAAGTAATGCTGTGGAAGGGATTTTAAAAGATACAAACCTCGGGGACAATAGAGTAACAGGTAAGGTTCCTTAGAAGCAACATTCTGAGCCGGTGCAGGTACCCTGTGAGTGCTGTCAAGGAAATATGGAGGTTATTTGTAGAGCCGGAGATGGTCTCAAGCGGAGAAGAAAATGCAAGACGAGCTAGAGGGTGGGTAGGCTGGTTACCCTAACCCTCCCACTCCCCATCTACACCAGCGATCGTCAGATAAGGTTTGGATGGTCCGAATGGTGCCAGTATCGATCACGGACAGGTGTATCCGATCAACCCATTATAGATGTCATAGATGGACAGGTGTATCATATCAATTGTATATGAATGCTATTGAGTGTTATTAAAAGCCTGAATTATTTTGTAGTACTGGAACCCGAGTTTAATTATATAATTGTGCGGAAGATATGTCACCAATTGCATAGTAGCAGTTAATAATTTCTTAATAACCATATTCATTTCAAAGACAAGCCAAACCATGTTGGTAGCATAGAAATGTAACAAATTTTCTTTTCAACCTTGGTTAAAAATCAATGCTTGTTTAACTATTCATTACACAATGATAATGTATGTCAATATAGAAAATATCATAATTGATTGTGATCTAGTAGGATAATGTTACTAGATGGAAAGAAAGGATTAAATTTATATTTATGTGTATATTTTTGAGTGGTATAGATGTTACATAAACAAATACGTAGGAAAATTTTCAAAAACTCAAATAAGTATAAAACTCGAGAACTGGCAATTTCCATACTAAACATATGGCATCACTTTCACTGTTGGACATGACAGATGAACCCTAATTGACACTCTAATTTTTTCCCATTTTTTCCAATGATGACGAGCCAACGCTTTTCTAGACATATATGTCCAAGTAGGTAGACGAAAGGCATGGTATTTTTAATCTGCCACCGAAAGAGGATATTAAGAAAATCTAAATATTCTGTGCAGTGGAGTTGTTTCTATGCAGATTTTTCTTCGCTTTAAAATAAAATTTATAAACGTATGCAAATATTGATCGCATAAACAAATATGATAGTTGTGAAAGAGTATTCTTCGCGTCTTTCATGCGCTGGTAGCCCACGATCATGAAACGTTGTGCTAGGGGGCATTCATGACATTCCAGGGCCAATTAAGCAAACCCGAACTTATGTCCTTTTTTTTCTTCGTAGGTAACGCTAAAAGACTGATCGCTACCCCATAACCGGAATCTAGGTAGACGAACGATCCACAGAACTTTTATGAAAGTTTTCATGGCCGCTTGCAGGATTTCTAGTGGAATGATCCAGTCGTTTCCAAGTTCAAGGTTCTAACCCATGCGAGAAAAAGTACAACACAACTTTCCAACTTCCTCATTATTTAAAAATTAAAAAGTGATCACTTTAATGGCTTAAGTTCTTCATCTATCACTTTCTTCCATGTATACGGTGGCTCCATTATGAGGTATGGGAATAAAAAATGTGATTGCATACATTGCACCTATTCACACCTTTTCCCCTGTTGTCCTTTCTTTGTGGAAGTCATTAACATATTATAAGTTGTATCCTTTTTTTAAGATATCAAGAAAACCTACCCATTTGTTTAATAATTTGTTAGTTTCAATTACTTTGTTTCACATGAAAAGAAAAGGGATCTGTTTGTTCAATAACAATTTCAGTTTACATATTATGAGTTAATTAAAATATTAATTGTTAAAAAATGATAAAAACTTTAAAATTTTTAATTAACTTTTAATTTTTTTTACATAAAAAAATAATTTTTTTACTAAAATATAGAAAAATTACATTTTTTAGAAACATATAGTGTGTATGCATACAGGGACGAAAAGTATATGGCTAAGAAAAAAATTCAAGGAAGCAACAAAACAAGATAAGAAATGACAATGAACCGAGAACATAAGTAGAGGATATACAAAATGATAGAATTCTAAGATTGAACACCACATTTGTCTTTTATTTTTTCCTGTTCCTTTTTTGGACTATATGCCAAGTAGGTTTTACTTAAGCCATAATCAAAGCTGATTATTTTCGCAATTGAGAGATATATTTTGCTCAATCTGAACTCTCTCATACACAAGCTCTTTTTTGCCTCTTTTCCCATACAATGTCTGAGAGACATGTGGGTCCATTCCCTTCAAAATAGTTGTGATTGTACCTGTGAGATCCTCCTCAACACCAATATGTTTGTCTTTTTGTTGGCCATAACAATCACATCGTCTTCTTCAGTATCATTTTCTATGTTTCCATATTCATCATTCTAAGAAGGATTTTGTTCTAGGTATTGCCCCCCTTTTGGTCTATTGTTCTTCCTCTTCTTCTTGTTAGGGTTCTTCTTTTCCTATGGCCAAAAAATTTGTAAATGTCATGTTTGAATTTTTTTTACATGAAAGTGTCATGTTCTCAGAATCTAAGACTTGAGACTAGAGAAAGTTTTTGTGTTTCATACTTATGTGATCTTGGAGTCATTTGTTGATATCAAACTCCACCCATATTTTGTCAAATGTGAAGAGGCCATTTTTTTTTCTTCCCAAATCTATTTTTTTTAATTTTCCCAAAGTTATTCCAATTTATTCAAGGAATTTATGTAACGAGGAGGTTTGGGAGCGTCACTCAAATTGGCATGGTTGAGACAACCATAGTGGTGGAATCCAACTCAGGGAACCATGGAGTGATGAATAGCTTGTATCTACCCAAAACCAAGGACATTCATTTAGAAGAAAGTATATTTCCTTTTGTGTTTGCAATTCAACTATGAAAAGGGCTTCTGAGCGGACATATATGCCACAATTTGGACCCCATATGGAGAAAATCTCCTCAAATAAAGCCTCAGGTGTAAGACAGTAGGAATCAAATTTGTAAATGACTACATTTTATTCAAGGACAGAGAAAAGAGAAGATAGCTAGGGAAGATTTATTTCTATGGAGACAAATTTCTACATTTGTTATCCAATATCTGGGCCTGGGATATTCTTGATCTGCAGGGATAAAGCTCTTCCTTTGAATTGCTTCTTTGAAAGAGACGGAGGGTTCATTTCAGGGAAACTTTTAAGGATGATTTTTTTTTTTAAGGTTTATAAACCTTGGTGAATCTCACTAGTACATAATATGAAAGTTTGACAATAGAATTTTTTGAAAGCATTAAAATTTATACTAATTTAATATTGTCTCTATATAAAAATTTGGCAATTTTTAATGTAAAAATATTTTATACTATAAAATTTAGGAGAATTTTTTTTTAGAAAATATATAAATTAATGAATATGTTTTTTGGAAAAATCATGGAAAATTATCCCACTTGCTAATATTAGCCCTTAAAATTTTCATTAGTCCATTTGTATTCGTGGCTCTATTAACACGAGCTCTTAATCCTGAGGTCGAAATTTTGGTTGAGTTCTTCATAATAAAATATTTTTTTAGCTGTGGGTTTCTTGTAGAACCTTGCCTTCAAATTGTAAATCTTGAAATGGAGAAGGTATGCCCCATTTGTAATGAATAAGTTCTTTAAGGGAAACGATAATAAGAGTATCTCTCATATATAAAAAGGTGGTCTTTGCAAAATGAAATTTAATAAAAATCTAATAAAATGCTTTCAAAATATTCTTTATCTGCAAAAGAGGACTCACAAACCATGGCTGAGAGGCTTCGTGATTAGAGACAGAACGTGGCACAAATATTTTCTATGCTAGAGATGACTTGAGAGAAGGGATCAAAACAATAGGAACCTGTGAAACATAAAGGACAGGAAATAAGAATCACATTCTTCCCGAAAACGAAGTGGTTGAAATAACAAAATATATCCCTTGATGAAAACAACTCTAAGCATTGAAAACAGAGGGAGGAAATATGTAAATTGAAATACTATTCTTACTTTTCTACCATTCCCAAGTTGACAAGAACGAGCTCCCCATGGTATCAACTGTTGATTCTCCAAGTGAGGAACAATCCAATGTAA